>JAVYIG010014240.1:0-42710 GCA_035222895.1 Strongylocentrotus droebachiensis
TAAATAAATGCCTGGTCAAGTTTACGCTCTCAATCAATCGTTCGATTAGGATCCGCTTCATCAGGCGGTGTCACACAGAAAAATCCCGACCCATCTTGAATAAACCAGATTTTAGAAATCTAGTTTTTTCATTTACGTCGGTGACAGACTGGTGACAGACAGGCTACGAATAATCCGGATAAGTAAAATCCGTATTCTTGATGGGCCATTGCGCACGCGCCGTTTAGGTAGGTAAGCATTGTGACATCACAAAGTAACACGTCTCATTAAATGCGCGCTAATATAATTGTGCGCGGGTCATTGATAGCGCGTTGACTTTACACTGACCTTAAAGGGGATTATTTCAACATTGGTGTCAGACAGAAAAATCTTTTGAAAAACCCTTGAAAAATTCTTTCAAGAGAGAATTATCTTGCTTCATATGAGGTTTTTTGAAGGGATTTTTGAAAGGATTTTTGAAGGGATAATTGATGTCAGACAGCCAAAAAGAGGATAATTAAAAACCGGATAACTAAAATCCGGATTTTGGGGCTCTGTGTGACACCGCCTATCATCTTATAATATACAAATGATGCATGCGCATGAGTTCATTATACGATCTATCCGCACTCGAGTTGAGGGTGTGTGTATCTATCGCACGAAGCCGTTAGGCTGAGTGCGATAGATACACACGAATGCATCATTTGTTTTATACAACGAAACTCCTAGATCCATGTTATTTGATGTAAAAATAATTAATTCAAGATTATTTTGTGACAGCATGGCTAGGCTGACAAATAAATCTCAAGTTTAATAAGGCTTAATTTAGTGCGCACACATAACACGTACATAGATATAGTAAGCGCACTTATACCTATATATCCATTTACGCATAGTGCTGCGCAAGGATAGGCACATGCTCACGCTACCTTCAAATTTACCGCGTATTGCTGGGCGCGGCTGCGTATTGACATACCCCGCATAGCGCAGCAATACGCAACAACATTCGCAAAATTTACCGTGTTTACACAGTGATCCGCCTCGAGGATTGAAGCCGGGTTGAAGCCGCGATGGGGTTGAAGCCTCTAAAGCGCGCAAATGTGATCGTGTTAACACAGCAGGAAAAAAAAGCGGCTTCAACCCTCGAGACGGATCACAATGACGTCACAATGCGGGGAATTTGACCTACGTCAGCTTCAGCTGAGGGTCCAGCATATACGCGCGGCCTATTTATACTTTTAAGGTTGCGCTTAAAGGTAAGCTATGCGCGCATATCAGTACTACCATTTTCATCGACTGCTCACGTTGGCCCACATGGCTTCAACCCTCGAGGCGGATCAGATCCCGTTTACACGACATAAAGTTGCAGGGTATCAGCCGCGAGGTGGGTTGAGACCTGCAATTCTGGTGGATTCAAGGGGCGGCTTCAGCCCGGCTTCAATCCTCACTGGGATCCCGTTTACACACATACAACTACAGGCTTCAACCCGGCTTCAATCCCTCGCGGCTTCAACCCGGCTTCAACCCTCGATGCGGATCACTGTGTAAACACGGTAAGTGTGACCGATGCATTAAGCATCGGGCAAAAATAGAGCAAAGGAAAGAGAAAGAGAGGGGTTAACAAAAAGGAGATGACAGATCCTTTCCGCACCTTCACTCATGTAAGTTCTACTCAATGGGTTCACCATTGCAAATGATATGGCTAGTAATCTATTTATGTATCCAGGAGAAGGCAGTGTAACAAAGAGAAACAGATAATAGGTTCCAGCCAGTGCTTGTGGATTGCCCTTAAATGATTTGTAACTCTGTCGAGAGGCTTTTCTAATTGGCTGGGGCCGAACATAAACATAATACATACAAACATAGAAACACAATTATAATTTGATTAATAATTATTAACAAATGATATAATAATAAAGTAATACTTTTTCATGAGTCAAATTATTTTTACCGAGCAAATGAAAATATATTCCGAATTCATTCAATAGTGATCTGTCAGTTTATGACAGGTTCAGTGACCCAATCAGAGTTCTACTTCAAGTGTCTCTCCAAGTACTCTGGTCTTTAGCCATCCGTTTCAGCGTTTCATATCCCGTTGCTCCACATTTCGCAATCAAATCATCTAGAAAACCTTTACGACGTATTCACCTAAACTTCTTTCCATGTAGACGGCCTTCTAGGACTCTGATCATCAAGCTATCATCATGCCGCATGATGTGTCCAAGCCATTTCTTCTGTCTCTTTCTAATCGTTTGAAGCAGCACCCGCTTTTCTTGAACTCGATGCAACACCTCTTCATTCGAAACTCTGTCCCTCCAAGACACACCTAGTACACACTTAGAAAAAAAGGGTACATTTTTGACCTAAAATGAGCAAAAAGGTAACTCGCAGAAAGTTGGGTAAAAATATTTACCCAAGTGGTTGTGTCAAATGTTACTAAGAAGAGTGTAAAAGTTAATAAAATCTGTGTTTCAAAATGTAGCTCTAAAATGAGTAAACCATGGTTTACTCATTTTCTGTCGAGTTACCTTTTTACTCATGTGCTGTGTAAAAGTAAAATGTAGCTCTCAAATGAGTAAACCATAGTTTTACTCATTTTCTGTCGAGTTACCTTTTTACTCATGTGCTGTGCATATGACCAGTTTACTTGTTGCTGTGTAAATAATGATTTTACTCATTATTGAGCAATTGGACACCCAGAAAGCTTCAGTTACTTCCCAAATAATTGATTGATTGATTGCTGATTCTTTATTGTCCAGTGTTTCAGTAATAAAGAATCAGTCAAATAATGAATCACACCATCATTTTGGGAAGTCACTGAAAATCAGCTTTTGCGGGATCATCTAGCTGTATTAGAAGATTCACAATAGTAGAATGTATTTGACACAATTTTGAAAAGATGGGAAATGAGCAAAAAGATCTAGGTCACATGTGCATGAAAGATATTGGGATCATGGATAAAATGAGGTATGGTATACAATGTATATGACACAATAAAAACTAATAAAGAGTATTTTTTTAAATATAGAAATACACTATTAAACACCTCATTCACACTGAAGTAAACTTTAAGAAACATTTATTGTTCAAATATACAAACTTGTCTATTTAATTTTCAACAAGAAAAAGGCTCTGCCTATAAAACAAAGAGAACAAATAAAAGACAAACTTTCTTGATCAATAGATATGGGCCCTGTAGAAAATAATTAACAAAGATATTGCAAACAGTGGAAATAGCTTGTTTGTCATTTACTGTATGGGATGATAAATACTTGTCAATTAAACAAATTAAGCTGTGCGGGATTGGATTAATTAATCCCTTTGTTAAAGGAGAGCTTTCCTCTGAGATCTTAATGATATCACAATAAAACCTCATCAGGTCCCGGAGAAAAGTTGCCTGGTTTAATACCATACACACACTTATAGAATTAAGGGCCCAAACTGGAAATTAAATCTTGAACTCTTAAATAGATAACCCAATGTTTCTCAGACTTTCACTATTGAGTTTTGACAATATTTTGCATCCATCAAATCAAAATACAAAGTGTCTGGGGAAAGCTCTACTTTTAGGATCATTTTCAAGGTATAACAGATAATTGAGGGATAAAGTGTCAAACATTAAGTAAATCAAGAACACTATTCAGCATAAACTTTATCCAGTCATAATGAATACACATGGTCATAATCATTTTCTTCTTCAAAACGTATGTTACTGGTAATCAAAATCAGATAAAATCAGATAAAACCTTGCATAGTAAGAACCTGTTTCATTCTGAACACAACAACAATGAAATACACTACTGTACTCAAAATCTATTAAGCTATAGTGCCTTCCAAAATGTAGAAAGACAAATCTTTTAAAAACAAACAAACGTACACAAAAAAAGATGTGAGCTTAGATCAAATAAATTTTGTGCAACCTTGCATAAGGTAGTAAGAACTGTTTCAGTCTGAGCACAACAGCATTGAAATGCACGACTGTACTCAAAAGCTATAGCTAGTGCCTTCCAAAATGTAGAAATACACACACAAAATTACAGTAACAAACAAACATGCCATCATCGTGACAAAAATACAAGTATCTACTTTGTGAGCTTGAATAAGATTAAGACCTGTTTGTTTCATCTGAACAAAATAACAACGATAGAATTATGACAACTTGTCCACCTGCACAATCAGGAATTTTTTCCGTCACCTGAATGCCTTCTGTAAAGCATAGAAAGACACACAAAAAAGTATCAAATGAACCTACTATCATCATGAAAAAGATATATAAGCATGCATCAAACGCTGTGACACTCCTAAATATGCATAAACACTATTTTAAAGCACAGAAAACATACAAATTAACTTTAGGAATTATTGTATAATTCACAAGACTACATGAGATGGATAATGGGTCCTATATGCAACTATGGAGTTTGATATTCCAATCGTGAGGGCCTCGTTGGACCCAGAAGATGAAAACATTTTTCTAAACTTGTGCACATCTTAATTTCTCATGAAGTGGCACAATTTGAGATTAGGTACAACATGATTGTTTGACATGAGGGGCGTTTGATGCAGCCTACAGTATTTCCAACTAGCCATTATTCAGTGTGTATGTGAAATTATGAGAAAAAGGCTGTGCCTATAACAGAAAGAGAAAACAAATAAAAGGCAACAAGAAAGTGTCTGGGGAAAGCTCTACTTTTAGGATCATTTTCAAGGTATAACAGATAATTGAGGGATAAAGTGTCAAACATTAAGTAAATCAAGAACACTATTCAGCATAAACTTTATCCAGTCATAATGGTCATAAGCATTTTCATTGTCCTTAACATCTTCTTCAAAAAGTATGTTACTGGTAATCAAAATCAGATAAAATCAGATAAAACCTTGCATAGTAAGAACCTGTTTCAGTCTGAACACAACAACAATGAAATACACTACTGTACTCAAAAGCTAAGCCAGTGCCCCCCCCCCCCTAACAACTTGAAGCACTTGTCAACAGTGTTCGCAAGATCAGTTCAAGCCAAGATGTTGTCCTCTACGATGACAAAACACCGGCTGGGAGTACCGTCCTCCTATTGCCAGCACATAGGGTTGGCTTTTCTCTTTACTGATTTAAACTTGGAACAGATGGAAAGATTGTGCAGTCAATATACTTTGTTCAGTCTGAGCAAGAGTTACTGTGGATTTTCCTGCATTACTCTCTTTGTCTTTCACAAGTACATTAGCTTTGGTGCTAAAGTCACTTACTTATTAAAGTTGTAGTAAGCGCGAAACCTCCTTATGCTTGACGAAAGCTGGAAATCCTTCACACCAAATATCATACTGTCAACAAATCCCCAAATGTTTGCCGCCTGAGGAGGATACTGCAGATCAAATACCTGGAACAACTTGTAGCATTTTTCAACAGCGCTCACGAGATCACTGCAAGCCAAGACGTTGTCCTCTACGACGACGAAGCACTGGCGTGGCTGGGAGTACTGTCCTCCTATTGCCAGCACATAAGGTTGGCTTTTCTCAACGTGAGAGTTGACTGCCTCAACACTGGTTCCTTCCTGAAAATTTAAACAAGAAAGATTAAACAGTAATAAAGTCATAATAGCATAATAATTATGTTGATAAATTGGGTAGTATACAAATATGCACTTTTTAAGAGAAAAATGAATAAAGAAATGAGAAATGAGTTTGTGTAAGTTTTAATCATGACATTTTCTTGACAGATATTTTTGCGATTTCATCTGACTTTGGACTTGGGATGTCAGCCAATTTTTATGACCATTTCTTAGTTGTGAAAAACAGATAGGGTAAAATGCAATTGAATGATTGTTAGGAATGAAAAATAAATTTTGTTTTTTTAACACCGATTACGCCAAAGATCAATGTTCATGTCATCATTCATTTACAAATATGATCACCTGAATCTCCATCATCATGAATATGCTTTTGATGTATGAATGTTTGAAACCAAGGGGAACCACAATGCACCCCATAGTTTACAAAGGTGCTCACCTTTTGGTAGTCAATGAAATTCTCCAGAGTTTCTTTTGATGAAGCTCTCCCTCCTTTCTTCGGCTTTCGACCCTCAAAGAGCAGACCTAGCACGCAAAGGGCCAAATTCTGCTTTTCGTCTATAAATGTTGGGGAAAAAAAGAACCCACAAAATATTACTTTGTCGCAGCTTTAAATTAATTCAACAATTTGCATATAAGTTGACTCCCCACCCCCCCCCCCTCCCTGCCTCGCCCACAACTATTTATAAAATACTATTTTCACATGGTGCTTCTTCATACTGATTAACTTATATTATGAAATATTGGTTATATATTGCTTCACTGCCCCTTTCAATAGTGTCGTCAAAAAGACTTGTCATACCTTTAGTAATATCATTCTCTCTCCTGCCTTCAACAAGAAACCTCTCTTTCCACTGCTGGCAGACATGGTTAGCAAAGTCCAATACGTAAGCTGACATGAGTGGCCACTTCTCAAGCAGAAGATTCTCCTTACCGGGATAAATGGTATCATAGTCTTGTTCAATCTGAAAGAGATGGACACACTATTGCAAATAAAAATCACTGTAACTAATAAATTAGAGGCTATATTATTATTACTAGCACTTGTATTTGCATGGTGTATTTAAAGAGTTCATGCTGATGTTATAAACTGACATGGTACTTTTCAATAACATGGGTAACCAACATTTGTACACTCTCAAGTGAAAAATACAAAGATGAAATTGTGGCAAGTACCGGTAAGATTTCTTCCAGATGGATAATAACTTGATATGATTTGTACTACAATTGTAATGCATTTCAAATTAAAGACTTGACTGTTTGAAACTGTTTGATTAACAAACATGCAATAAATAATTAAGTGTACACCTGTGTTTAAGGTATATTAGAAATATATTATGTTGCAAGTTTCTTCCTCATTCTTGAATGTCAGGCAAGTATTAAAGTTATCTTTTTAGGTAACCAAAATGTAACATTAGGTAATTTTACTTGACCAAAATCCAACTATGGAGAAAAAAATCAGTGCCAAGCCCTGGCGTAGTACATAATAAAGATGCATAAAGTCCCAACTGATAGTTTGTGGTGAACTTAAATTGTGAAACTTACCATCCCAGTGTCTAACAGGTGGGGGAATTCAGTAACAATCTCCTTTACTGAAGGATTATCTTTTGAGTGGATGAAGCTTTTCCTGTAAAAAGTTGTTTCAGCCATCTTTGCTGTTACAAGATCCTGTGGTCCAGAGTTCTTCTTCAGCCAATCGGTTGCATTCTGCATCTCTTTAAGATCTACAGAGTGACAAAATATGTTAATTCATGTAAGAGGGTACAACTTGTCAGGTGTGAATGCCTAATTTATTTACCACCTTGAGTCAACTGTTTAACAGAGACAAGCCGGTGTCAGACATAATAATTTAGTAAAATTATGTAATGCTTCTTAATAGAGAAATGTGAAACATAAATATGTTTGTTATGATTACAGGATGAAGCACATGAATTATGAGTAGCAACACTTCATATTAACAGTGATATAAATAAATAGGGAGAGGGTCCTAAAATGTAGAATTACATATTCCAAGTTTACAGTGTTATCTTACCATAATTATGTTCCAAGATGTCCTTAGGCGTAGCCTCCTCAGAACCCGAGGTCTCATCTAACTGACTGTCTTTAGAAGTTGTTCTTTGACTAGATATTCTTCTGAGGTATTTCAGCCTGTTCTCCAGCCTTCCTGATGCTGGCCTTTTCCCTGTCCCTTTGATGTACCATTCTTCCTGCATTTTTTTTTGAGGGGAGGATAGAGGGGCCAGATTTTGAGTGCAAGTCAAAATAACTTGGAGAAAACCTCTTCTGGAAGCATGTACAATAAACAAATTTCTCCCACATTTCCCCTTTCACCCCACCCTCTCTACTACTGCTAACTAACAGTCACCCTAAAACACCTAATTCTAAAGAATGAATAAATAATTCTCATACTTTAAGTAATTGTTTACATGAAATCCAAGGATATGAACAATATTTTTGTTACATTTTGTTTTTTATTAACATTTCTTGACATTTAGGCAACTTTACGAATGCATGCATTTCCTTTCTTTTTAAAAATCACACTTCTTGTGGTAAAAGATGACGAGCCAATTCTATGCATGAAGAATACTTTTCCTAATTGGAGTTAATAAGCCAATGCACACTTAAAAATAAGTAAGAGTTATATGGTACTCTATTATACCGTAATAAATAAAATTATGCTTACGTGTCCTTTCCCCTCTGGGTCTTTAAGAAATGGGAAAGCTCTGATAATGGCTGATGCCATTGCCTCTTTGACATCTGATCCTGGTCTGAAAATGAAATTTGTTGAAATAAAGGATGTTGCTGCAAGAATCACTGTGAAATCAACCAATTTTCTAAGCACATTAACAGAACTTTTAATTGCAGAACATATAATTTACATGCTCCATAAACTACTCGTTTGTGTGCAAACCCATAACCCAATGTGTACATTGGTTGAATGGGGAATAAATAGTTTCCAATTTTAATCTCCATTTTGTTACCCTTTTTAAGTTAAACTGCTCTCACATTCCTTTCCATAAGAGGCACCGCAGTCCTGTTCTGTGGAAAGACACTGTTCTCTTGACAGTCTTTAAAATGACACACTTAAACATTAGGGTACAGGTACCCTTTTATAATATAAAGTAGAATTTACATGAAACTAACTGCAATATCCTTTCCACAGCAAATTTAAAGGGGGGGGGGGGTTGTGACTTCTCTGATATACATGTACACAGATCTTTAAAATGATGTACCTATTCATATGGTTGGATTTGTATTACCACCCTTTCGTTCCTTAGTTGTGATTGGCGTTAGAGAATAAAGAGGTGGTACTGCAACATTTTGAAATCTAATAAAAGTTCAGGGTTTTTATGTCATATACACATGTAATGTAGGTAGACATTCGCAGGAAGGTCAATCTGAGTGAATATCTAAAGACAGCCATGCAACACTTAACCATCATTTGGAGTAAACAACAACATACCTTTCTCCATGACGCTCAACCAAATGATCAGCACAAGTGTTGGTCAGTATGTGTGTAGTCTTAGGAGTGCATGCCTTGATGTTTATCATTTGTTGAACAGCTCTCTTTCCCTTTGGAGTCTCATCCATGAGTACTTGTACATCCTAAAGTACAAAGACGGAGAGAGAGACAGAAAGAATAGAGTGTCCCTATATTCAGCACTGGATTCATCTTGTTTCACTAGTGGCTTAATCGTTGGCGTACCATTATTAGGGGTAAGCAGAACTGCACATGGAGGATTTTGCTATTTTTTGCATTTTCCCACATGGTTATTAAATTATTGCTAAAACAGGGGAAATTCCAGACAAAGTTGAATCAGCTTGCTTGCTGGACATTTTAAAAATTAAGAGTATACTGTATTTAAGAGGCCAACATTTCCAGCCATAATGTGGAGCTTTTCCTGTTTTGCTGATGCGAGCAAATTTGAGATTCAAAAGTACCTGACTATAATGGTCAAATCACACATAAAAAACAAATTGATACTTTCTTCTGCATAGATAAATAATACTCACAAAGTCATAGGCTATTCTCTGCCTTTTCAGTGGCGGGGAAGAAAGCCCTTCAGGGGGTGTCGACAGTGTGGCAGGCAGTCATATTTTGTGAGCATGTTGGAGCTTCAGTTTCTTCGATCTCTACCTCGACGGTTGATGCTGTGGACAGGGCTACAGGTGATAGGTTCCACTCAGAGACAAAGGACTTTGGGTAAGACTCAGTATCACTGAGGAGAGTATCACTGAGGAGATCTAATTGCTGTGATAGTACCTCTTCTTCATTTCTCTCACCAATCTGCTGATAAAAAGAAAAGAAAGCAATGAACATGATGGAGTCCATCATATTTTTTTTTTTTTTTTGGTAATTTGTTTTTATTCCTCCAAATGTGTAATACAAACAAAAACATACGATTGAATTAAATAAACAATGCTATGACTCCCCCACCCCCTAGCTCCTTCCTCACATTGTAAGTGTATAATTAAACTTTTTCTTATCACTGTGTGATACTCACCATGGTAATGTCACGATCATGAAATACAATGTTGGCTTCAGAAGCTATGAACGTTGTATAGCTGAAAGGTCTTTGAAGTTCCATGTGTCTTGTGATGTGGGTGATTCTTGTCAAGTTGAAATCAATTCCTGAACTGTCAAAAGTTTATTTTCCCCTTCAGTGGATATTGAAAATTGAGTTTGTAGCATGGGACACTATTGCCCTTTGTAAGGGTCATTTTGTTTGATGTACGTACTGTACAATAAAGTCATTGCACACTTTACAAGAATGCCCATCAACAAAGGACAAATCTTGTAGGAACATACCAATGATAATCCTCTTTCTCATAATTGTTCACATAGTGAACCGGCCTGTGGTCTAGAATATCACCTGGGTCCCTCAAGGTGACAGGCCGAGACTTGTCTTCTGACACCACAAAGGCTTGGTAGTGTTCATTAAAGTTCTCAGTCCTCCAAGGCTGGACAAGAAACTGTACTTTACTACCAAATCTGATGATTCTCTCAATCCTCACAAAACTGGGCAAATCACAGGTCCATTCTGAAAGAAGCATGATATTTGATCTGTAGCTATAACCATTAATTTCCACATGCCCACAGACTGCAACTTCAGTGTCAGGTTCATAGTCTCTAAAGTCACACAAGTTCACTTGAAGATCATTCTGGAGGGAAAGAACCTGCATTATCTCCTCATTGTGAATTACAGTGCTCCCAAGATTGGCTTGACGATTTCCCAAGATTTTGAATGCCTGAGCTTCTTGGTGCTTCCAAGCTAGTGTCTTAGTGATATTTCTGAAATTGTTGCATAACTTTGCCCACTTCTTGAAGGGTTTGTGTTTGCCTTCGAACCTCATACATGAATATTGTGATAGTGGGCCCAAATCACGTATTGCACGCGGGTAATGGACACAGTGATGGTGTTTGGGCAGTAGATGATATTCTGGAAACAACTCTAAGAAAATCTGGTGGTGCTCCGAAATCCTGGACTTCAAATAATAAGTTCCATCTACACTTATACTAGGAGAAGAGGCGATTTTGTATATCTCCAAAAGCACTAGAAACATTCTCCAACACTTGCAGTCTTCAGGAACTTTGTCTCCAACAATGAGTGGGAAATAAAGTATCAGACAATTCATTTGTGAAGCATTTTGGCCACTTGCTCCAAAGGGGTTTATGAGGTGTCGTTGGAGGATTGGAGAAGGTCTATTGGCTTGTTCAGTTTTTCCATAACTAAATGCTTGAATTCTATCGTTCATCTCATCTGTTGTAAATCGTCCTTGCTTTACGAGTTCACCAATCACAATTTTTAACTCGAAAGGCAAAATTCCTTCTAGAAAGTCATGCATCAAATCAGGGGCTTTGTTGTGGGACACATGGTAATAGCTTAAGCGATTCAAAGCACAAGACCTGTGCAATCCAGTCTGGGACAAGTCACCTTGTTCAATATCAGCATCCACATTCTCTTGTGTGCGAAGTAAAGCAATGTTCTCCACTGTTTGTCTCCTTGTATCTGATTTGTGTGTCTTGCAATATCTGCAGAAAAAGTTGGCACTAAAACTTGAGGTGAATCCAAGAACTGTATTGAGTGCCAGATTATCACCGACAGCTTGCAACAACTTAGGTTTTACGATGCCCACAAATTCACCTGGAATATCAAGTTCTATACCAGAATGGTACAAGTGTTCGAAGTCATCTACAATAGGCTGTAAAATAGCATCTATACCATATTTAGACACTAACGATGACTTAGCTAGTGCCACGAGAAGTATGTTGTCTAGTTTTGATTGATATTTCCTGGGTAAGGATGCTACAGACAAATAAACAGCCAAGACCTTGTGTTTACCCTTTTTAGAACCAAGAGGGTTCACACTTTCAAAGTCATCATTGTATAATATAATGTCAATATCTACTGCATTTTCTTCCTCTTGAATTGCACTTCTATTTTTGTGGTAACAGCCATCCCTAAAAGAATCAAGTACCTTATCCTCTTGAGAAGTTTTATTTGCTTGAATTATTGAAGACATACATCCGGGTTGTGAAAGAAACAGTTTAAGGTTTGTATCCAGTGGTATGTATTGAAATGTTTCTTCAACTTCTTTCTGGTCTGTTCTGCCAGACTGTCTATCTAATGACGGTCTGTAAATAGTTCCAAGGATTTTTTGTTGTGGTTTGACAAGAACACCATTCCTCTCAACAAATTTCCTTTGTTGATATTCACTGGATAATCCAAATGCTTGAAATGGATCTTTTAGTACATTCAGTGTTTTCTTGAATGAATCTATGCTCTCTGCAGACGGAATGTGACTTTGAGAAATATCTTGAAGGATGGGCTGTGAAATTTCTTCTACAGCACTCACAACATTATCAATCAGTTCTCTTGTCTCACTCAGTAAAAAATTCACAGTCGACGATGGTAATGAAGAAGCCTTTAAGCTAGCTATATACACGGCTACATTTTCTTTTATTGATTCTTCTATTTCTTCGACACCTTTTCTTTGATTTGGTGTCTCACTGTCAGAGACTGAATCAAACACCTCTAGCTCCAATTCTTCAGAATATTCTGCAGATACCGCTTCACTTGTGGAATGATCACTATGGTCTCGAAGTAGATGCCGCTTGTAGGTTGACCCTGCATAATAAATTTTGTTGCAAGAAGGTTCTTTACAAACAATTCTTGTCTGTGTTTTTGTATTGATGTTATGCTCTTTGAGATGGACAAACAAAATGGACACGCTCTCATACTGTTTCAAACACCTACAACATGTCAACATGTTTAACTGTTACTTCCAAGCGAGACTTACAATTCTTTTCCACAGTTGGAATTGTCTTTGAAACTTCAGTCTTGGTCCGAGCTGTGGTATTATAAACTTTATTGCGTCATCATCTAGAAGATCAAACGCCTCAAGGTCAATTCCATTAGCTGCACGAGAAAGAGAGAGAGAAAGAAGCGGATCAAGAGTACTATCATCAGTAGTTTGTCAAAAAACAAAACCAAATTCAATTTGTCTGCATCAATAACTTTTGAAATTGAGAATGTATTTTAAGCTCGACATGTGAGCCCTTCATGTGGCACTCCAAGGTAGCGCAGCTCGATCAAGATAAACATAATGGAAAACAGTTAGGATATAATGATGTAAAAGTTACTAGTAAGCCCCTACACCGTTAACCCTTTAAATCCTGCATTACAGGTGATTGCCATCATGACTCTGAATAATTTCTGGCAAACACTATGTGCAAAATTATGCTTGTGAAAATATTAATTGCGAGATATACACACACAATAAACAATGCATGCACGCTATGTCTGCATTATATGGAGCATAAACAGACATTGCATGCACAGGGCCCAGCCTGCCTGGGATTGTCGCCTACAGAAAAATTATAAATGATACAACTGACATAATTATTAATGTACATTTTTAATATATTTTTAGCTACTTTTGTGTCCTTCCAAGACACTTTTGTGGATTATCAAGTGCTAAAACTAAAGTTTTGTAATCGTAGTACTAGTGAAAGTGGAGTAGGGCTGTTAATTGACGGTCTTTTTGTCTAAGTTACATTATCATCTATTGATGACAAAAGGGCCTTGCTGACATATCGACTGAGAAAGTTAAATCAGATTGTCGAAAAAAACTTAACCTACAAGACATTGGATTGCATTACTATGTATGCATACACATCAAATATAAAAGCAGTCTGCTTTTATAGTAAATCATTGCTAATTTGTGTAGTATACTAGAAATCCCCCCCCCCCTTCCTCTGTACATCATCCATGAACACGAAAAGGCATTAAAAGCGTACTTTTGTTAGTGCATCGAAATTCCCTGGGCTGTAGACCCATACAGAATCAAAAATTCCTGTTTAGGGTAGACCCCCTATTAGGTTTTTTTTTTTTAGATGGTTCCAGTCTAGTCTAAGGCTGTTTTTGTTTAGAAATTTCTTAACAAAAACAGCGTAAGTTTAGGATTTTTAAAACAAAAACAGCCGAAGACTAAAGTGGAACCATCTGCTCTTGTCACTCAGTCTAGATCTACAGTAGATCACATCACATTAGATTTTGAGCATTAGAGCCTGAATAGAGGTCTAACGTTAGTCTATAACTAGACTCTAGTCTAATAACAATAAGATTCTAGTTGTTTAACTTAGATGTAATTTCCTTTAGTATGGCAGAGGGTCCATATACGCAACACAAATCATTAAGCTACGCACCCCTGCCCTGATAAACGTGCCATGCCACGCACACAATAAGTGACATTTTGGAGGTGACTAATGAGAATGTCATTGAGGTTTAATTGCCAAAACGAATTAGTAATTTTCGCTCATTTCTTGTCATATTAATTCATTAGTAAGAATTTGTTTTCTCTCTCTCTCTCTCTCTCTCCCTCCATCAGTCTTTATTAATTATTGAAATTAGGATTATTGAAAAAGATGACTTCTAACTCTAAGAAAACTTCTTTTTTTTAAATCAAAGTGCGTAGCTAGCCTATTTATGGTCCCCCCCCCCCCATCATACATATTACAAAAATTGAAAAATATATATCCAAGTTCATTTAGTAAACCAATGTGTGTTTATGATAAACAAAACTTTTAACGAAATTTCGAATTATTAAACAATAGACTGCACTGTGAGTGTGAGCTGTACGTGTACGACCAAAGAAATCGGCTCAGCTCAGCTACGTGCGCACGGCTAGCTAGCAGTAGCCTAGCCTACCCATCTCCCGGATCCCGACCGCCGGGCAGTTGCCAGCGCGCCGCCGCTAACCAGTTAATTTGGTTGCCGGCTAAGCTAAAGATTTAGGTTTAGCTATAACATTCTACAAAACAATAACAATTTAAATAATGTACTTACACTGGAAGATCGAGGCCAGCTGACCTAGCCCCCACTTCGTCAGAATGCTTCCCACGTCGTCCATGTTTTGTTCTCTCTTGTCTGGTCTAAATTCTTCCGTCTACGTCTTTGCCTGCATGCTCAATTAATTTCATGCCAACGTGACCCAACGGTCAATTTCTCAAACTTTGTCAAAGATTAAATGAGTAAAGAGTAACGGCCACGTGCATATGCGCATATGCCTCGACCTCGCGAACATAGTGATCATTTCGGTGCTACATTGGTGTACTCTTTTGAGTAAAATCAATTCTTACGCTGGTACGGACATCGACTTCGCAACATACTGCACAAAACTAATTCAACTCATCCAAAGAAGCAAACTTTCTTACTAAAGCGATAAGGGTAAACAACATGTTACTCAGATTTACCTAAACATTCTTATAGTTGATAATAGATGTGCAAAATAACATTTACTACGTTGAGGACTAAAATGTTGATCATCGATATAGTAAGAAAAGTGGTCTTTATGGGGTAAACTTTGACTTTACGCAGGGGAAAATTACTCTTTGTTTTTAGAGTGTAGTTTACGCCAGCACCACATTTCGACCGCTTCCAATCGCTGAATGTCCTTCCTGGCGATTGTCCACGTCTCTGCTCCATATAACAGTACATTCCATACTAGAGACTTCACAAGACGCTTTCTCAAACTCAGGTCAATATTGTGGCTCATCAGGATATCTTGTCGTTGAGTGAAGGCAGCTCTTGTTAATGCTGAGCGCAAGTTGTCCTCTTTGGCAGACTTGCCATCCTCATTCAGCACACTGCCTAGATACTTAAAGTGGTTGACTTGCACTAGTCTGTTACCATTTATCATGATGGTTATTTCTTTTGTCTTGGCCTTACTTATCATCATCACCTTCGTTTTCTTCTCATTTATTTTCATGCCATAGCTCCTGACCACTTGGTCCATCTGTACCATCTGTCTTTGAAGGCCATCGGCAATGACAGCGAGCGTGGCCTAATCATTAACGTACCGTACAGACTTACTTAACACTCCTCCAACATTCACTCCTTCTTCTAACATTGCCAGAGCTTCTCTTACCACCGCCTCTGCATAGATATTGAAGAGAAGAGGAGACAGCAGGCATCCCTGACGTGTTCCCCGTCCAATGCCGGCTGGTTCAGAGACCCCATCTCCAACGCGAACGCTTGCAGTCTGAGACATGTACAGGGATGCAATCAGTCTACGGTCTCTCCAATCAACACCAATGGCTGACAGCACTTCCATCAGCCTAGTCCAATTGACACGATCAAACGCCTTTTCGTAGTCCACAAAACAGATATATAGGTCCTGATCATGCTGTATACATCTCTCACTTAATATTCTCATTACAGCAATTGCTTCTCGGGTACCGACCCCTTTGCGAAAGCCAAATTGGTCAATTCCAATATAATCTTTGGACCTCGCTTCAATCCGATGGTGGAGTACCTTTAGCAATACTTTTGAAGCATGTGATACCAGGCTGATTGTGCGGTGATCCTCGCATCTGATTGCCTTTGTAGTCTTCTTAATAGTGATCAACTGGCTTCTTGTCCAGTCCTCTGGCCATATTCCCTTTTCATATATATGTTGACATAATTCAGTCAGTACCATTATGCCAGCTTCCCCCATATTCTTGAGCATTTCAGCAGTAATGTTATCTTCCCCAGCTGCCCTTTTCTCCTTTAACTGGCAGCCTGCAGCATGCACCTCTTCTGGAAGTAAGGGGGGGGGGACCAACGTCATCCGCCATGACATATTCTTCCATTTCCAAGGGTAGAGCGACTGGTTTATTGTCCCTCGCATACAACTCCTCTACATACTGATGCCACCTATCCTCTATGTTGTGTTGGTTGGTTAGCAGTTCTCCATGCACATCCATCACCCCTCTTGTGTTGTTCTTTCCTTTCCCTTTGTTTAAATCGTCACTAAGAGTTTTCACTTTTTTGTACACAAGGTCCGTTCTCCCAATGCGGTTTAGATCCTCTAATTCCTTGCATTGTTGTTCACACCAGTTAGTTCGGGCTTTGTCTGTAGCTCTTCTTAGTTCATTATTAAGCCTCTTGTAACACTAATGCATTCTGTTTCAGATTTGCATTATCTATTCTCGTCACTTTGGAGCTCCCTCGCATCTTCTTCAGTTCCAGCTGCACTGTCATCATCACCAAGTTGTGATCTGAGTCACAGTCTGCGCCTGGATATGCCAGGGACTTTTTTACACTCTTCTTGTAACGCTGTTTCACAAGAATGTAGTCAATCTGGTAGCGTGCAGTATCCCAGGGGCTTTCCATGTATAGCGACGTCTAGGCCCGTCTAGGATGCTGTTCAAAGAGAGTGTTGGTAACCACTAGTTTTCTCCTCTTGCAAAACTGCACTAGCATATTTCCTCTATGGTTTTGCCTGCCGAGACCCCACTCACCAACAGCATCATCGTGTTTGTGTGAGCTTCCGACAACAGCATTCCAGTCACCGAGAAGAATACGGTAGTCATCCTTTTTCCTTTTTCCAGCTCCTCATAGACCATGTCGTAAATATCCTCCACATCTTTGTCCTCATAGTCACTTGTAGGCATGTACACCACCAACACAACGATGTCAACTGGTGATCCCTTTATTCTGACTGCTAGCAGTCTATCGCTTACAGCCTCAATCCTACATACATTCTTTGCTGTTTGCTTGTTCAGCAAAAGAGCAACACCACGTTGTCTTACTTTCCCTCCAGAGTATATTACTCTGAATTCAACACTCAAGAAGTCACCACTGTCAAGCCATCTAACCTCAGTCAGGGCAAGCAAGTTCATGTTATAACGTTGCATTTCACGTTTGATAGTTTCTATCTTGTCGTCTCTCATTGTTCTAGTATTCCATGTGCCAACACGCAAGTGAGGACTTTGCTGGATGACGACCTGACCATCCTCACTGCTGGTCCTGCCGGACGCGACACCCTGGCATCTAGTATCTAGGGTCCCGATAACGTTTTTGGCCTGAATTGAATTGACAACTATCATATCATATATATTGGGTCATCCTGAGGATAATACTACGGTGGGTTCCCGTTGCCTTCCGCAGGACCAATTTTCATCATGGCTGAACTCCACTAGAAGGTTTGCTTTCACTACAGCTGACGAGTACCCTCTACCCGGAACAGGATAGGGTATAGCCCCCGCAGGACATCATCCCAATATTTCTATGGTCTCGGGGAAGGCTGTCAGGTGCTACACCTTGCCCAAGGGTGACCTTAAACTATGCATTAAAGGGTAGGGTTGTTCAAGGCCCTAGAGGCCCGCATACCCATATAAATGTGAAATTAAAATTTCAAATTTATTCATATTATTTTATTGCCCAGGCATGAATCAATCAAACGAAAAGTTGAAGCAGATAATTGTAACAATTGTAATGAAACATAACTTAAATGATCTAAACATGATTTTTTTTCATATCAAATATATATTTCAAATTATATCAAAAAGGGGAAATTTGAGATGTTACGAATTAGAGTACGAAAGAACAAATCAAAGGACATATATAAATGTGCATAGTAAATCCAGAAATATTAACTCTCATCATGCCACTAGGCTAATCCCCATTGTGCCAAGCCAGAAAAAATAATCTGATTAACGCGATGGTACTATGAATAGCGCGTGCAAAACACACAGCAAAGTACAATGAGCATGAACAATAAATGCTGGATTGCTCGTAAGAAAGATGACTCAGCCACAAAATATCCCGCTTGGAATCATATAAGACCGTAGCCTGATTTTATTCAATCTGAAAGAACAAATTGAAGAATTCATAAATATATAAGTCAACTGGACTCATTCATATCAGTTTCAAGTATAAATGTCACCTCTATAACAGAAAATGCAAATCTGCCTGAATATCCTTGTTCTCATGAATAATTAAGCACTAATTTCAATATAACTACTAAATGATCAAAATGGCATCTTATATCTTTCATAACATTTCTACAAATATCCCTCTTTAACATGCAGGTTTTATGAATGATAACACAAGGTTAAATAATTCCACTTGACCTTCATAACAAATGTGACACACTTTTCAAGTCACTAATATTCATATTAAAACTCATACATAAATCCCTTTAAATGACTTTATCAATTGGCATACTCATTAATAGCTTTACCAAAATACAACAGATATTATAAAATTCCTTTTTGTAAGACTTTGTGTAGTTGGAAAGCCAACAGCCACCTCTGCATGCAATACCAATAGCTAGTCTTAATTCAGACCATTAATTGAAAGTCTATCAATACGACCATAAATAACCACCAAATCAGCTTTTTTCCTGTAAATTGTAAATACCAGAGTGCTACAATTAATCCTGAAAAAAATGCCTTTTAATATTTATATACTGCTTATTTTTAGCATTGTATCAAATACATGTCAAATATATACTTTATATCGAATGGTCTGCACACAAGACTATCAACTTTACACGTGTACACTTTCACTGACCGAAATTCCATTTCGTTTAAAACAAATAAGAAAACATCCATAATTTTCATGTCTGCATAAATCATTCTGAAAACACATTCACACCAAGCTGGACTCACTTCTTGGCAGGATATACTGTTGAAATACTAAATGTCTCATTCGAAAATGAGGCATTCTTGCACGAAAAATTAGTAGGCGAACATCGCAAGATGTCACCTCTGTGAAACCCAATAGTGCTCTGCCGGTTTTTACATTAATTAGCACATACGTACACGTTGACAACTGAATTACGTAATGGTATCTGCGAATAAAAAAACATAAGGAAAATCGGTTTCGTCAGCGAAACAAATGCTATTACGAATGCTCGCAAGCATGCATAAAGCAGCGAAGCAATGGCTCGCTCGCATGTACAATGCACGTTAACGGTAGCGTGCATGCAGCCTTATGACAGGATATTAGTTAAAGAAGGATTATAACACAGTATCATTTAGAAATCTTGAAATGTATCCGAGCAAATAAAAAAGGGTATAATTCCCTAAGTATACATTTCTTTCACAATATTTGAGAAAACAAAACATAGACGTAATATAAAATGATGCAATATGTATTTAAGCAATTTACATCCAAAATCAGCAAGTTTATTTATTTGCTTTCATTTTCTAACTCCTTTTCAAACTCCTACGATGATACCAATCACTTCAACAACTTATTTACATTACACCCCTGTATATTTTAAATATACTGAAAGCCGCACCTATAGAAAAACACAATACACCAACAAATGGTCACGTATTTTGCTCGGTACAGGTTAATATTGAATTGGTTGATTTTTCGATTACTTGCTCGCTCATTTACAACTTCTTCCGAATTAAAATTTTGCATAGAAGTCTTTAATGATCAAGAAAAGGTGGGATTGGTCAAGTAGAATGATCGTCTACAACATTTGCCATCCCATATGATGGCATTGTACTTGCATAACAAAAAACAACACTGTTAACAATATCATTTATTTTTTAGCCACATTTTATTACGTGTACAAATTTTAGTACAAATACTTATTGTATTATTATGTCTTTTTATTCATAGATTATCACCAAAATAAATAGAAGAAAAAGAAAGGAAACATTTTCTTATTGACTTTCAATGTTTAACTCATGTATTTATCAATACAGATTACGAACCTGGATCACCATCAAGTTCGAATGAGATGGAAGATACCACTTGTGATTCACCTACTGGTAAGTAAAGTAATTCATTCAAACCAAAATACTCAATTTAATTTAATTCAAATGAACATTTATTTTCTTCCATTCAATTTGACAACTTATTTGACATCTGTTCAACCAATACAATTCATACGTAGGTACAGAAATATAATTAAAGAACTTGTATTACAAGGAAAAAGGCGCGAAACTCGATAAGCATAGCTTGTAATGGCTACGCCCGAATACACATATACATAATACACATTATAAATAGAGGAAATTAAGAAAGGAAGAAAGGGATAGGCAAGGAGGAGAGGAGGATAGAGATCTCGGAGAAAGAGAAAAGAAGAGAGGAAAAGAAGAGGACTGCAACACAGTAGCAATGGAGTGCATGGCATGCAGAAACAACATTATGTCAAGATATAGGTGAAGGGTATAATCTTTAAAATATTTGACTGCATATATATATATATATACCTAAATATATATACTTCTTTACAAGTATATGCATTCATATAACATAGGCACATACATACATATATGTTTACATAAGTATACACATGCATACAACACATATATATACTTACACATCCATACACATCCCCTTATGAAATATATATACACACTCGTCAACCTAATTGGGTATAGGGCTAATACGTATGCACTGTAATTTAAAATGATAACAGAGATACAGATTTCCTCATAGGTTCAGGTAAATCGTTCCAAATCTTAGGACCGGTAAAACGGATATTATTTTGAAAAATACGTTGATGGTGTTTGGGAATATAGATTTCTTTAGATGATCTGGTACTATGCGTATGTGTATCTAAAACACGTTGGAATCGGCCGCAGAACTAAAAAAGTAGTTGTGAGTTTAGACATTTATTTAATAATGTACATTGTAGAAGTTTATTTATATCTTCAATACGAAGCAACTTAACAGATTTAGATAACGGGTGGCTACTGGATCGTGGGTGAAAAACTGATATGATACGTAACACTTTAGTTTTGCTGTGCACAGAGCTTTTTAAGACTTGTTCGATATGTATTTGTGCATATAATATTACAATAGGATAGGGATGGGAGAATTAAAAAAAACAATATAAAGTACGTAATATCGTTATCGGTAAAAACATACTTAGGCGGTAAAAGCCATATTTAAAAAAGAAAAGGTTATTTCAATTCATTTACCAGACCTTTGGTGAATAAGGGGATGTAATTTCACGAAAGTTCATGTACCGGACTCGAAGACACGAACACGAAGACCCAAATTGTCAAAGTAGATCTTCCAGATGCACATGTTCAAATGGCTACTTGCTATATTCATTGCAATTTAAAAAAAAAAAAATCTAAAATCAGACCTTTTGCCGGTTACAGGAATGTGCCAATCCAAACGTGATATTTCGAATCTCGATATTAATTGATGTATGTAGAGTAATAATGAAATATAACTTAAATGATCTTAACACTACTCTTTAAATCAAATATATATTGCAAATTATTACCCGTATCAGACATCTGAGCTGGTCATTTACAAAACCGTATTGCCCTAGTTTTCACTAACAGTGGGAACGGAGGGGTATATTCTTTGTATTTTCCTTGGTTTCCCTGCCCGTATAGACTTTGCGTGTAGAGACGAGTGAAAATATACCTTTGTATTTTCCACGGTCTCGCATCCGGGCATCTTGTATTGACCGCGCCGTATTTTGTCATTTTCATTGCGCATCTAGTACGCGTACGAGAACCTGCGCACTTTGCCCGCACTCTATTGTGACGTAATAATCACACCAAATGCACACTGTTTGCAGTGTATCGAAAATGTCGTCAAGCACTGGATGCACAGTGCTGGTTTTGACAAAGTTTGTTCAGTTCTTTGAGATTGTCATGGTGGATTTCTTTATTTGCTCTAGATGTCTGATTTGGATAACAAAACAAATATTGACCGGCTTTACTTTCGGGGGATATCAGAAATATTGACCGCGCTAAGACCATATTGCCCTCGTCTTTCGACTCGGGGCAATATGATCTGAGCTTGGTCAATATTTCTGATATACCCCTCAAGGCCAGTCAATGTTATATAATTATATCAAAAAGGGGAAATTTGAGATGTTAGGAACGAGAGTACGAAAGAACAAAAATAATAGGAAATACATAAATGTGCGGAGTTAATCCAGAAATATTAAAGAAGGATTATAACACAGTATCATTTAGAAATCTTGAATATATCTGAGCAAATAAAAAAGGGTTGAATTCCCTCAGTATACATTTCATATTACCTATTTGTTCTGTCACAATATTTGAAAAAAACAAAACATAGTCATAACAAAAAAATGATGCAATATGTAACCTAGTCACATACAAAATCAGCAAGTTTATTTATTTGCTTTTATTTTTTAACTCCTTTTCAAAATTTCTACGATGATACCAATCACTTCAACACCTAATTAATATTACACGCTTGTACATTTTGAATATACTGAAAGTCGCTTTTATAGAAAAAGCACAATAAACCGAAAAAAGGGTCACGTGTTATGTTCGGTACAGGAATTCGGTATTGAATTGGTTGATTTTTAGATTACTTGCTCGCTCATTTGCAACTTCTTCCGAACTAAGATTTTCATAGAAGTCTTCAATTATCAAGAAAAGTCGGGATTGGTCAATTAGAGCGATCGTCTACAACATTTGCCATCCCATATGATGGCATTGTACTTGTATAACAAACAAAAAACACTGTTAACAATATCATTTAATTTTTAGCCACATTTTATTACGTGTACGAATTTAGTACAAATACTTCTTGTGTTATTATGTCTTTTTATTCATAAATGTTCACCAAAATAAATAGAAGAAAAAGGAAGGAAACATTGTCTTGTTGACTATCAATGTTTAACTCATGTATTTATCAATACAGATTACGAACCTGGATCACCATCAAGTTCGAATGATATGGAAGATACCACTTGTGATTCACCTACTGGTAAGTAAAGTAATTCATTCAAACCAAAATACTCAATCTGGATATGAGGTGTTGAGCTGTTGCGGTTTAGTGCTTCACTCTCCAACCTTTGATAAACAATTTGATCTATGTCGCTCTCCTTAAGGACCGCTATTCATAAGGATCGCTATTCATAAGGACCGCTATTCATAATCTGAGAAATGGTCATTTTTCATGACGACCGCTATTCTTAATCAAAGAAGAGGGCCGGTATTCTTAGTTCTCATTCGGGGTCGTTATTATAAGGGTCCCTATTCATGATAATAGAAAATGGTCGCTATTCATATTAAAAAGAAAAGGGTCGCTATTCATATACGAGAAGACGGTCGCCATTCGTAACACGACGAGAGGGTCGCTATTCATAATGCAGAATAAGGGTCGTTTTTCATGAGGGTCACTATCCATAAGGGTCATTATTCATAATAAAAAAAGAGGGTCGTAATTCATAAGGGCTATAAACCATAAGGGCCATTATTCATAAGTGAAGAATAGGATTGCTATTCATAATAGGAGAAGAGGGTCGATATTCATTATACGACGAAAGGGTCGCTATTCATTAACAAAAATAAAAAAGGGTCGTTGTTCATCATACGGGGGGAGGGTCGCTATTCATAATAGCAGAAGACGGTCGCTATTCGTAATACGACGGTCGCTATTCATAATACGAGAAGAGGGTCAATATTCATAAAACGAGGAGAGGTTCTCTATTCATAATACGAAATGAGGGTCGATATTTGTAATAGGACTAGAGGGTCGCTATTCATAAAAAAGTGAAAATTAAATAAGCAATGAACAAAACGAAAATAAGGAAGCAAAATAATGGATAGGGAACGACCCACGGAACTGGCGCTGGAGAGGTGGGGGGGGGGGGGGGGTGGCGGACGCCACATGGCCCCGAATTATTTTATTTTATTGAAAACTAAACAACAAATACAAAAAGGTGTGCCCCAATAATGTACGTGACCCATCATCTCGGGCCCCAGCCAGTTCTGATTTAAGGACGTAGGTCCCCTAGTTGATTAGCATAGTAGCACACACATGTTTTAACAGTCACGCAAAACAAACACTTACAAATTATTATTCAATAAATCTGAGAATGTATACTATTAGCTAGATCTATTAGAAATAAATCATTGTCAAAATTATTCCATTAATTGGGGTAATAATAATTATTCCACCTTTATGACCAACAGTGTAAGTAATAAGGAAGTTTGATTTTCTAGACTTTAAACCAAATAAGATACGATTTTGTGACCGTTAGGCATTATGCAAATAGTGGCGTCCCAATATCTAGAGGTGCTGTAATCGAGTGGATACGTCGCCGGACTGTCGATCACAAGGTCCGCGGTTCGAGTCCCGCCGCTGCACTTATTTTATTTCACATATCTTTCAAGCATACTTTTAACTACAATTCTGTGTAGTTTCATTGTTATAGGCATGTGGGAAATATGTTAAATTATTAATTAGAATATTGTCTTTTCAGCCATGTGTGATTTGGCCCGCTGATCGCCCATTGACTGTTATTCCGCGTGGTGAAAATGCACTTCAATGTATAAAACTCTCCTACAAAAATGCAATATTCTCATGTGTTTCACTCATTGAATCAATTTGTTATTTACACTCAAGGTAGCCACAACTGTACTGGGGTCACCAAACCTTGTTTTTTTCTGAAATTCAGTCCCTGTGGAATGTTATGGCCTGTTGAATTGAATGGTTTCTCGGAAAATCGTCATAAATCCTCAAATCTGACATTAAAAAAAAAAACCTATACTGTGATGTAGCTGAAAGTCTGCAGATTCTTATCATTTGTTCGGTTTTTCTGAATAATTTGCGAAACATATGAGAAAATAGCTGTAACGGTGATCCAAGTAATTTCCATCGCCATATTTGATTGGCATTGCAAAAATATTTGGAATTTAATGTTAATATTTGGTGTAAATATGATCTATAAATATTATGATTAAAAAGAATGCCAACAAAATGAACAGTTTGACTTTCCTATATATATTATTAGCTGAAATGACCTAATTTGCATAATTATTTTTTTCTTCAAAAAAAATATATTTCCATACCTGTCTGATATACATAGGTTTCATTGATGTATCATGTTCGGTTTTGATTTGATTACATATGCGCATATTAATTAGACGGACTTAGTTATTTTCACAACTTTTTCTTATCTGGAGATTCGCAAAAATGGCAAAAATGACTTATTTCGTTTGCCTCTGTTTTCAAAACGGTAATAGATATATGAATTTTCTTTTTTGTATGTTTTACCACAAAGATGATATTTTAGTGTCTGATAATTTAATTTATTATTTGTGTCCAAGAAAGTGATGAATTAAGTTGTCAACTTTGTCGAATTTTGCCATTTTTGCCAATTTAACCATTTCTGGCAGGTTTTTCGGTAATTTTGCGATATCAAAAAAATGGTATAAAATCACAACGCATTGACCTATTTCAATTCTGTTTGTTGTTTTTTGAAGCTTTCATAAAGCTTGATCATTTGCAAACATAAAAAAACATGTGTTTGTTGTACTTATTTTTGGTGTGCTATACCTAATATAAGCACTGTAATTATTATTATATTATGTCTTTTTTTAATGTTTTTGAGACATCCACATAATCTAGGTAATATACTTGTTCCACTCTTGATAAATGGACCAGTGGTGAAAAGAAAAGGGAAACATAACACACACAAAATTCTACATTTTAAACCAAATAAGATTCGATTTTGTGACTGTTAGAAATTATGTGAACGGTGGTGTCCCCTGTATTATGTATTCTTAGTTTTAATCTTTTTTTTCTTAGCTTTGATAATTATATATATAGACATTCCCATAATATAGGTAATATCTTTCTTCCGCTCCAGTGGTGAAAATAAAAGGGGAAACATAACATACACATAATCATATCGTAATTTGTCTCCCTCCTGGGAAATCTTATCCTAAGACCCTGACCCCGACTGAGCAACATGAAAATGAAGTTGTACAATGACGATAGAAGAAGCGATACAATCAGAGCTGATCTTCATTCTTTCCCTTCCCTTCCTGCCGCATGGCCCCGAATATTTGTAGAAAACATTTATTGATAACTTACATTTCTGAACAAAAAATCCAAAAAGGTGTTCCCCCATTATGTACATGACCCATTATCTCGGGCCACACCCCCCCCCCCTACCCCACCAATTAGTCCGACCACGCTGCAATTCTTGTCCAAGCAGTTCACACATTTCGTAGTCTATGTGTGTGTGTGGGGGGGGGGGGTGTAGCACCGTGCCATCAAGGTGCTGGTATACCATGTCCCTAATCTTCAGCAAAGGAAGAAAGCGACATAGAGGGGGATTTAGGGGCATCCAGGTAACGCCACTGAGACATTACGTAGACCAAGCAGGCCCATTATCATAGTTAGGACTCAGTTTGCTATTTCAGAAACTATACATTTTTTTTACGACAATCATGTTTTAAGGAAGGATTTCGCGTCATGATAAATACAGAACAAACATAGGAAAAATGCGAAATGTAAACATACATATACATGCATGTTCAGATAAGGTTAAACATATTCGAGACATGATAAAAAAATAATAAAATACACGTTTTAATTACTCAAGTCCAATTACTTACCCCCACCCCGCCCCCCCCCCCCCCCCAAAAAAAAAGAGAAAGAAATGGAAAGAAAATAAAGAGGAAAGAGAAAAGAAAAGGGGGAACAAGGGAAGATGAGTTGCGATTTGTATAGCTTCTTCTATTGTTATTGAACAACTACATGTTCATGTTGCTCAGTCGAGGGCAGGGTTTTAGGGACAGAGGGGGACCAACTACGAAAGGATTATGTGTGTGTTATGTTTTTTTGTTTTTTCACCACTGGAGCGGAAGAAATATATTACCTAGATTATGGGAATATCTCTATTTATAATTATCAAACCTAAAAAATAAACAATGCTTTTAAAAAGACATAATACAGGGGACGCCACCGCTCGCATAATGCCTAACGGTCACAAAATCGTATCCTATTTGGTTTAATATATTGAAAATCTAACTTCCTTACTTATATGGAAAATATTATCGTGCAATATTTTATATTTACGAAAAGCCTGAATATGCTATATAACTTGATCAGTCGGGGCAGGCTGGTGGGGCAAGATTTCCAACAAGGAGGACAAATCGACGGTTGCCCGGTAAAAGGTTGCGTAGCGTGGGCGCTGGTAAAAAGGGGGGAACCGAGAAAAACGTTTTAAAAGTGTTAACACCTACCTTAAGTGCTAAAAACTACATTGTTTCTATGGTCCATGAAGCCAAACTATAATAGAGAAAGATATTTACCTGATTTATTATGTTCTAAAATTAATTTGCACACTTGCACATTGGGTACACTACGTTTTGCTTGGAACAAAAAAGCCCGAACGCCCAATGTATGAATAGCGACCCTCTTCCCCTATTATGAATAGCAACTCTCATTTCGTATTATGAATAGCGACCCTCAATTCGTACGATCGATAGCGACCCCATTTGGAATTATGAATAGAGACCCTATTCTCGTATCATGAAAAGCGACCCCCATTTTGTATTTTGAATAGCGACCCTCTTCTATTAGTATGAATAGCGATACTCATTTCGTATTATGAATAGCGACCCTCATTTCGTATTATGAATAGCGACCCTCTCCTCGTATTATGAATAACGACCCTCTCCTCGTATTATGGTTAGCGACCCTATGCTCCGATTATGAATAGCGAACCTCATTTCGTATCGCGAATAGCGACATTTTACTATGAATAGAGACCCTTATGAACAAAGACCCAGATTTTGTATAATGAATAGCGACCCTCTTCTGATATTATGAATACCGACCCTCTTGTTGTATTATGAATAGCAGTCCTTATGAATAATAACCCTCAACGTGAATCATGAATGATGATGATAATGATGATGATGATGAACAGCATTTGTATGGCGCCATTTATCTGTTTCAAAAACATTCAAACGCGCGAGCTCCTCCAATAAAATTAGCATTTAAATGATTAGCGACCCTCATCTCATTTTATGAATAGCTGTCCTTATGAATAATGGTCATTATTATATCTCTATGAATAGTGACCCTCTTATCCTATTATGTATAGCGATTGCGGAAGTATAGGAAGTTCCAAGGTATGAATAGCGGCCAAACCCCTGAAAATTAGCCTCTAGGGCATATACCCACTCCAACCACCCCTGAAACTTCCCCCTAGGACAATATTTAGGGGGTACTTTCCAGGGGTAATTGTCTGGGGGTGGTTGTCTTCGGGGGGGGGGGGGAGGGGCATATGAAATCGTTTATGTTTGGATTTGTCTCATAAAAGAAGTTGATCACAACACACAGTGTTCAGTGCAGGGGTCACAGGCACATAACTGTAAAATACGTAGAACGCTCATCCCTATTCACAATGCACAGATTGACATGTGGCCGTTGGACGTGCTGGAAGATACGCTCAAGTGCACACGCCGCCATTTTGCTTAGTCCTCAATCTCTGTGCACTTGCAGGTGCTTGAATTGGTTTCCGTTTAAGGTACTCTTACATGAAATTGTGAAACATGATAAAGTCCAATGAGTTGTAGAGTCCCATGATTATGACGAGTTTTTCATGACTGGTGAACAATGTTTTAAAAAAAAAATTAACATCTTCAAGAGAGCAGTACAAAGGAAATTAATCCATATATAACTCTCCTAAATCATTTTCGGAACACACCTAGAGAAAAAAAAGTACAAAGCCGTCCTCAGACTTGTGCTAGCGACCTGAATGTTTCGTAAAACCTTATGTAAGCTTAAAACTGTAAACATTTGTTTATATCTCTTGCCAGTGGTTTTAGTGACGGATGCTTCAGGCTTCATAAGTTCTCATATAATACATCAACTCACACAGAGAGGATACCAGGTTCGAGGGGCGCTCGATTTTAAGAAAGGGATACTAGGAAGTGACGACACTACTTCAGAGCAATTGGCTAAGGTTGGAATGATCAAAACTCTGTTCCCTAAACTTGATCTGTGTTATGAAGCTGGCATTCGTTTCGGATGGATGAAGTAAGTATTACCCCAAAACAAAATTTAGCTTCTATTTGATATCGCTGACACTGCTAATAGAGCTCAAATAGGTTTGCACTACCCCATTTAGGGTGGTCCGAAAAGAATGCAACCCCTGAGATATCCAATTTCAATGAAATCAGTATTACATGGTTCGCTGTCATTTTGGGAGGTTTAATTGCGAATGGTTTAAGTTTGGCGAGGTAATGCCGTTTTAAAAATTTGCCACCATTGCAACCGTAGTCATGCTTGAAATTGCGAGAAATGTGCTTATGATGGTTTCCCTTACTATTAGCTTAGTTGACAACATTATTAGGGTAGACTGCTCTCTTTTTAGATTTCCTTTGTCATGGCAAACAAATGTTCATCGAATAGCCCTGTTTTATAGATTGCAACACCGGTTCTAGGACACCTACCCCTGGACATCAACCCTCCGGATAACCCCCCCCCCATACCCCCCCCCCCCAGGACTACTACACACCGAAAAACTACCCGTAGGACAATTAACCCCCGGGCAACTACCACCCGGACAAGTACTCCCAGACAACTACCCCCTACGACAACCATCCGCTAGGACAACTATCATAGGGAGTAGTTGTCCGGAGGTGAGTTGTCCGAGAGTAGTTGTCCAGGGGTAGTTGTCCAGGGGTAATTCTCCCGGGGGTAGTCGTCCTAGAGGGTGGTTGCACTAGGGGGTAGTTGTCCTAGGGGATAGTTGACTAGGGGTGGTTATCCGGGCTAGGATATCTAGGAGGTAGGTGTCCGGATACGTGCAACACCATCCCCAAATTGGAGGCACCACCTTTTGTTTTGCACCTCACCATAATGTTCCTTTATGCGCTCTTGTGAATAGCTTATAAGACACAACCAAACATGTATATATGTACCTGTCAATGTTTCATTTTCAGTGTCTATGTTTAGACGCCTTCCTCAGGCTTGTACAAAGGCAAATTGCATGCTTCAATCATTCCATGGTTCTTCTGTTTTATTCAATTTGTTTCTTTTTCATGAGACGCCTCTCTAAATCAGATTCGTGTAGTTTTCCGTGTTAAAGTTGATATTCTAAGACAATCCCAAAATTTGAGATAATTACATCAATAGAAAGCTTTTAACCCCCAGAATAACACTAAATGGTGTCCAACTGACAAAACAAGTTTATAATGGTGAATTTATGCGAGTAAACTCTACCAAACTATCTAGTCTGAAACCCGGAAGTGCATGTAGAGTCGGGCCTTTATCCGTGACGTCACGAACGGGACTCGTGGGCTCAGTGAGAGTGAATGGCAGTGATATTCCTACGTAAATGCTATGCTGTCAGAGCTTAAATGTATTGCTGTTAAGGAGTATATTTGATGCATTTTCTGTTTTCATTTGAATGAAGACTAACGAAGCAACATTTTCCAGTCGCTGATTTCTCTTTATATCCTCATTTTCACCTATTTGGTAGAGATTTAGGACGATTTGTTACGATGTTACATGCATATTTAGAATATGAAGGCATTTGAAGAGCCATGCTTTTCAGGGAACATGTCTTATCTGATGTTCTTCCACACTTGCATAATAAGAATGAGTAACGCTCACAAATTATTTTTCACCTCTTCCCAGAACTCAACCTTCTCTTTAACATATTCAATTGTTTTTCGACATTTGGACGTTATTTGTTATGCTCTTTCGGAAAATGAAGAAAAAATTGAGAAATTCTAAAATTAGATTGTTATGACGTCACAGCTTCGGTACTCTTTAATCGTACCACTGTAGAGGTCGGTGAATCGTACCCGGCCGCCGGCGCGGCGCGCTCGCTCCAGAGCTACCGATTGCCGCGTGTTTTGAACTGACTGACGAATTGACTGCTTGATGACGTGACTTCGATATTTCAAATAATCTGTTAGACTGCGACACCGAGGTAAGCGTTATTTTAACATTTTGATATCTGTAAGGAATTTAAGCTTTGTTTGATTGATTTTGAAGCATGTAAAATGAAATAAAATTGATTATTTGCATTAAAACTAAACGTATGTCGCATGTGCAGGCCGTTGAAACTCTCATTGCATTGGCTGGTAATTGGGTAGGCTAGGCTATGTGCACACATACATGTAACTCCAGGAAGCTCCGATGCCGAACGGCGTTGGAGCTTCTTGGAGTTAGTGCATACATCGCTGCATTACTATCCTGGCTGTGTTTTAAAACTAAAAATAAAAGATGTGCTATTGATACTCAACATTTCAAACACCACTGTACAAAACTCTTTCACTAAAAATCGGTATTTTGTCTTTAGTGACAATTGATGACACCTAAATAGCAGTAAAATACTTTTTTTTTTCAACTTACCGATGTTAGAAAGAACAATTTCGAAATTCAAATTGTTCGTCTACCGACAGACTTTGCTTACAGCCGCATCGGCATAATTGTGTGTATTTCCTTTTGAGCAAATGCTGCCTATTAAACACGTAGTGCAGTGCACGTGCTAGAGGTCAATACGCATAATAGCATTGACTCTTTGCTGGAGTGGGTATGTGCGCATGGCTCATTACATTACATGGCAATCGGATGATTAAAACAGTTGAGTTGTCAACTTTGCTGTCTGGAAAAATCATGGAAAGTTCCCCTCTGGATTTAAAATGCTTTATCGTGAAGAAAATAAGTCCCTCGACTACCATTTCATCTCTTGACTTATTTATTCTTCCCTCAAAGCATTTAAAATCCCACGGGAGTGGAACATCCCATGCTTTTCCCTCCACCACCATTTAGCAACTTTATATTATCCCACCCCTATAGAAATATCTAGACGTAGATCTAGACTCTATATCTTGTTCTCAATTTTGTCCCTTTGAAACAAAATCTTTTTAGTTCAGATGACACATTATATAAAGAAAGGGATTTCCAATAACGTAGATTAACTTAAGGATTGATTTGTTTTATGTTTACACACAGGCAACTATGTGAAAGCGCAAAAAACATCGCCAGGAAGGCAGAGGACACGTCAAACCTGGTATCAGAAGATGATGCTGTGTAGAAGCGAAAGAGACGTCTTCCCCAGAGATTTAGCAATTCTTCAAGTGATTCCGGAAGTGACGCTGGTAAGTATTTGTCTCTTGATGGTTAGTAGTGCTTGGCTCGGCCAGTGACGTATAGTTTACATCTTATTTCTAGTTTTCTTCAAAATCCAACAGATGATGAAAACCTAAGATAATTTATTTGGGATAGCTAGACCTGCTTTGTGTCCCAGCCATGCAAAATGATGATTGATAGATGTGGCACCATTCCGGCAAAACTGGACATTAATTTGTAATCTAGGCATACATTTCGGACAAGAAGTTTGCATTACCCAAAAGTTTGTTCAGTTTATGAGCATTCTTGTCATGTCTTGATATCCCTTTTAACATATGCAATGTGTCTTTGTTTTTCATATCTTGAATCGGTTCGGACCCAGGAGACTAACATGTACGCGGAGGAATGACTAAGGCTGTGGCAGCGGAGATACCAATGCTGAAACTGAATGCGAAGTCCAAGTCAACATCGCATTTTTCAGTTCCATCCACCAGCTCCAGCAATCAAGGGTAGCAGGCCATCCACCAGCTTCACCTTGCCCTTTTCATCCTCATCCTCGTCCCTGTCCGAAGACTCCCAACCCACAACTCCATCAAGGGCTCGGGCTTCGGAAAGTAAGTTTTTTCAGATAGCATTTCACAAACGAAAGTTTCTGAGAGTTTTTGTATCATCAGAACATATACTGTAGATTGTATAAACTAACAAACAACATTTGCCATTTTTACTAAGTTGCTACACTAAAATACTGTTGGATTGGATAAGAGAGACAGATTATTTCGGCATACATGTAATTTATTTTATCAACAAGGCATGGGTATAGTTTTCTTACAGAAGAGTCGCTTTTAAATCCTTACAGTATGTATACTTTATTGGAAGCGCTGCACAGGTGTTGTCTTTGAAGCTGGGTGATATATTCCTGAAATGACTAAATTGGACAGCTATCAAACATATCTCGCCAAAATATCCTATTCATTTGCTGTCAAACTTTGTAATGACTTGAACTGTTATTATAATGCATTTTGTGTGTCTTTTTTTTCTTTCTCGGGCAATTTTCAAATGCAGGTACTGTGTACGCAGCAGAGGCTGGAGGAAGGGCAGCAGCAGCTGACGCAGTTGGTACAAAAACTGCTTTTGTCCAAATCGGGAGCGGCCCTTGATGTGGAAGACCTGAGGGAGCCGTTTACCGAACCGGTGAACACCGAATTTTCATTCAAGGTAGATTGAGATACCTTCATTCAGGGGAAATGCAAAAATCCTAAAACTCATATTGAAACCAAATTTGACCATTTCAGCTAATAATGGAGAAACTTTATCAGCGACATAACAGTTTTGTTGGTGCATCTTTTTGGATTGAATTGCCAACATCTTGTTGAGAATGCAAGAAAAGTTATATAGGTCTGTAAATTTACTACTTTGTGTAAGGATGCTGAAACCAATGTGTGTGCTGCCAAACTCTCGACACTGTTTATTTATAACCTTGTCTTCTATATTCATAGACCCTTAGATTTTAGTATTCACATTTGCCTGTTAATAATTCATATCTTCAACTCATTTCTATCAGTTTAGTGTAAATAGCTTTTTGTAGATTGTTCATGTGTTTTTATAATTACAACGGCATTTGAAAGATAATACTAATTTAGAACTTCCCTTAAAAAAGGGGGGCTTGAAATTGTCTTTAAGTAGGAAAATAACGACTATTAGTTGTCAAATCGACTTAGGAGCTATAGAGCCAATAAGTAAAAGTCTTGATTTTCAGACCATTGTACCGAATGGTCGTACGTTTTATGCTGCGCAAAGATTCAATCAGGTTAATTTTGGCCATTACAAAAAGTGGGTTATTGATGTAGACAAATGCCCATGTACCCTTTAAAGCTCATTTTATGTATGTTATTACCAAAGAAGAAAAAAGCCAGTCAGTCACTCTGCTCACTCACTAGTGTCTGACAGTGAAGTCTAGCAAGTAAACGGGTTTCCTTGCATAATTTGAATATTAGGACACTGCTAACGTTTAAATTTCACAGATAGGACATACATGACATATTCATAATTCTACAGAATTTGAGGTTGGCTGCAAAAGGGACATAGTATCTTTAAGGAAAATTTAGAGAATATGAAATTTTGCGTACAAAGTTGATGGATAGCTACTCATGTTTGATGTCATCAGTGTTGCCAATTTGTAGAGCTGAAACAAGTGTAGTTTCCTTGTTTTTTTGTTGTTGCCGTACTTTCAGTTGAAATGTGACTTCTTTAAATGAGTCACATTTTTATCACTTGTAGAAGTTAATGAGAAAGTAAATACATGTACACTTCTGAATAGTTATAATTTGCACCGGATGATGAAGCTGATCCTGGGTGGAGGCACATAGCTAAATCGGTAATCACATGTATTTATTGATAATTTGTTACATTTTGTTAAAAGGTTCTGTTGAATTGTTTCACATTGATATAGTACACAAAATAATTATATGCACTAGTTGGTGTTACCGAAGATCAAGACTTATTATAGAAATATTTTTTTATCATTTGCTGGGACATCTTTTTGGCATGAATTGCCACCATTTTTTGGAGAATGCAAGACAAGTTAATAACTAAAATTGCTTTTAGTAAGTGTGTTACCAAAGTTCCTATATGTGTGCTGCCAAATTCTTGACACTAGTCATTTTATCTTGCCTTGTATATTCATAGGGACATAAACCCGTAAATATATGAGTATTCATATTTGCCAGTTAATGACATATCTTCAACTCATCTATCAGATTATTGTGTATTTGTAGATTGTTCATGTGTTATGTATCTAAAGTTTTAAAGGGATAGTTTAGTATTGATCAAACTTAACTTTAAAACCAAAACCTGCACCATCACGGTGCAAAGTAATAATTACAAACACTTAGTAAACCCCTTTTATTATTCAAAATGACCCGTTACTTTGTGCATTTAAAGTTTGTTGAAATAACAATTAAGTATAGATATCAATTACTTTTTAAAAACCTATTCAGATTTTTTTCTTATTCAAAGTAGTCTTCAAGCATTTTTTTTCTTTTGAATAAAAATATATTTAAGGATATTTCAGCCGTTTGTGAACCGATTTTGATCAAATAACAATTTATTCTAAATATTAGAATTGTATGTTCTTTCGGGGGCACTTCAGGAAATACCAATACTGTTTTTTCAAATATACATGATGTACTGCATTGCCAAACCTTTGTACATATTTTGTAAATATGTTTGATAATAAATTCATCAAATCAATCAAATACATGTGTGACCTAGCGTTTATTAAAAATTCACTGTATGTTGGACGTTCTTAAAACTTTTGCTGAACGTTCTCATGTTTCCAGTACGTTCTAGACGTTCTTAAAAGGTTTTCTGAACGTTCTTTAAACGTTTTCAGGATGTTCTAGATGTTTTTAAAAGGTTTGTTGAACGTTCTTAAAACGTTTAAAACCTACCACAAATAAACGTTTTTAGAACGTTTTCACAAAACGTGTAGAAAACCAATTTGGAACCTTTTTAGAACGTTCAGAAAACGTTCAATTGTTAGTTGGGTACTGTTTACTCCGTGCCTGGGCCGATTTCAACACCAAAACAAAAATCACATTGTGAAAATATCGACTAATACCACATCGTTGGCATGTATATGTCATAATGTTTAAAAGGGGAATTGATATTAATACTATGAAATATTAGGGGAAGGTAAAGAATTGTACATAGAATTATGATTTATTAGACTTTTCAGCCTTTGAAACAAAAATAAGCCGAAAATCGTATCACTCTGCACATGCTTTCTATGGAACATCCGGGTACGTGAATATACTCATTTCCCGGACGTGATGTCATAATAGTAGACCAGCGCCGTGACTGATTTTCTATGCAAAGAGAGGCGGATATTTTCGACATTTCAATTAAGGATTTCGAGTAGCCAGAATTTGTGTGTGATAAACTATGTAATTGAACAACTTATAAATAACATATAGACCATGGGCCATTGGCCAAAATTCTTAACTTTCGTGACCAATCGAAAGTAACACATATTTTTTGAGACAGTAAGATACAAAAATATGTGTAGATGCACAAAAGATAACTATGCATTCCTGAAACCCCACCATTATTTAGAAAAGATGAACAAACTGTGAATTTTGAGTCCAAAATCTCGAAAATGTAAGCCAATTACATTTCCTCTTTCATGTGGGCATCGGATTATTCCACGCATATCAACCAATCACATGGTTCGTTTCATGTAGGCGCATACAGCGAACATGGCGATGTATTCATCGTCGGACGTTGATGTTACCAGCAGCGCATCTGCCGACGATTGTGAGGGTGCAATTTCAGGATTTTGTTGCATGCACGTTGTTGCAACTCATAGCAGAGTTATTCCTCTTAGGGAGAAGTCTTTCAAAAAATTCAAGGAATGTGCGAATCTATGGAAAAAGCGGAAAATACCATCGAAAGTAAGATTGCACACAACGCAGATCGCTATGACTGGGACAGTGTACAAACGCCTACTGCTACTAAAGAGCAAGACATCGACAGAGAACAGCTCTGTGATAATGATCATGACGAAAGGAGTGGGAGGTAAGTGTTTTTTTTTGTAAGGGGTGGGAGGGCTATTGGCTTTATTTGTCAAATTACATGTGACAATAATGTAGGGACTATAAAACATTTTAATCTCACAGCCAAAATTGCTGAAAAGTTATGCGTGCTCTGTATCGTTAGTGAGCGTCCACACACACAATTTCATCGTAAAACTATCGCGAAACGGTATCACTCCCCCTGTCCACACACAACATTTCCCGTGATTAGGCGTGATTAGCTATACCGTTGTAACTAGTGTAACTAACTGGGCGGGGCTTAACGTGACCTCGAGCGAAAGGAGACCAGACCTTTTATACGACGTATCGTTAGTGAGCGTCCACACACACAATTTCATCGTAAAACTATCGCGAAACGGTATCACTATCGCGAAACGGTATAACTAATCACGCCTAATCACGGAAAATGTTGTGTGTGGACAGGGGGAGAGACTGTAGATCTTCACCTAGTTGAACAGTGAAACTGAATTTACCTTGTTAATTTTCTCCTGAGGCCATGGCCTCTGCCACAGTACTAAGACCAATATTATCTGCTTCTTGTTCGGTGGCCGCTTATTGAAATATGGTTGGGTTGTAGTCTGATCCGTAGGCGTAGCCAGAGTTTGATATTTAGGGGGCACAATACACATACATGTAATTGATCGACGTCCTGGGGAGGGGTCTAAAAAAAGTTCAACCAATCTTTGAGTACGAGCCTAGGCCCTGCCTTAGTCATAAATCATAACCAAGGCATAGATCTAGAGGTCTATACCGATCGCAATCGTATGTTATTGTCAAGTATCCCCGGTAATTGCAGCATTATCTTCAAACTGTCAGAAATTCTTAATTGTTATAATATCTATCTTTTATCATTATTTCATTTTTTCAAACATAGGAGACAACGTGCCATTCCAGGTTACCATGCTGAATGATATCGCAATTTCTGCAAAATTATCAGGCCACAGTACACACATTTTGTCTAGAGCAGACCCCTGACATTCCAAGTCCACATGGTCATGGTTGGAAAGTGGAAGATGGAGAAATAGATATTGTCTGGGGAGAACAACTCCCTGCCCCTAGCAGTTTGCTAGATCTTACTAACCCACTGCACTTGCAAGAAGACAAACTGCAAGGTCCCAAGTGGGAAAAACAAGGGAAGATGCTTTTGCCGGCAGCATAATGTGCCATGCACCGATCTGTGCAAGTGTACTGATTGTGAAAATCCAGTTGATGGAAGATGCTTAGATGAAGACACAGACACTGAAGATGAAGACGTGTAAAATTCATCTTGTTAGCGCAATTCAACTCATGTGCATATTTTTGTCTCATTTGATTTTATTTTTTCTTTAGACAGCAATCAAATGAATTTGAGATAACGAACCAGAAGAAGTATATCAGAATATCATATTCATATTGCAAATTGTTGAAGCATTGTGTCCAAATAGTAGAGGGTTGGTACACTGTATTTTATATTTGTGTACGTTTGCAACTGATATGGATGTCTTGCTCAAGGAACAATATTTCTTCCATAAAATCAAAATATAATTGTGGTGTCAAACTTACTTATTATACCTGTATCACAAAGCGATGGATATATATACATTTACATGTATACTTATTTACTATTTCATCTTACACAAAGGCAGGAGGTAATTACTGTGTATGTAATTATTCCATCTTTTACTAACAAAATCTCTGAATTATTATTTTGGTTAATAGTTTGGGAATTAGCTGTGACATCAAAAGTTGCCAGTCAGTATTCTTCCGACAGTCATAACCACATAAAATTATGTATTGCCATTTACCATTTCAAGTTTATTTTATGATCTACAACATATACACTGTACATGTATCCTATTGAAGAATTTAATTTGACTGTTTCACATATTCTAATTTCTGGAAATCTTCCACAAAAATAATTTCTTCTGCTGGTGAATTTTTATATCCATATCTCAAAGTTTAAGAAAAACTAGTAAAGCAGTATCACAAGATTTATCTTTATTTTCTTTGAACAGATGGTTAATTAATTGAAATGTATTAAGTAATTAAGTAATTTTTATGTGACCCTATATAATTAGGTATGCTTTGGTTTAGTGTTTGATAGGCCAATTTTTCCTGCTTCAAGTATGTGTAAAAAATACTATCTTATTCAGTGGCATAAAATCCATTCTGTGGAAAGGGGAATATTTCTACATTTAATTCATTATAAATGCTTTATTATGGATACTGTCACTTGAACCCCCAATTTTGAATATTAATATATTTACCTCTTGCAAGCGATGCTCAAAGTTTTTCGCCTGAAATGGAAAGATGTTTTTTTGTGTTGCTTTGTCTCAGCATGTTTTGTGATTCCTAAATTGGGTACTTTTTGGCTGAAGGTCGTACACACGACTATCAGTATCCTTATCCATCTTTGCAGGATCATATGAACACTCTGACTAAAATCAATGAATCGAAACATTCTTAAAATGTGGCCAGTCCTGGGGAGCAAGTGAGCGCTACCAATTGTCTGCCTATCGAATGTTGCAGGGTTTAAGATTTTTCCGAAAACAAAACTTAATGATGTCATAGAGCTATAGTGAGCGAAGCAATCAAGCAATATTGTTATCAACTGTAACTTACTACTTTTGTTACTGCAGGGGTTGTTTGATTGTAATTAAGAAAAACATCTGGATACTCCAAACATCTATAAAAGAAATCATACTGAGATGAGAAGAATGTCGCAGGTGAAATAGTTAAAAACAAAAGGTGTACATGAGTTAACAATATTACAAACTTTGTCTCGTATTTTCTGATATTTCTTCTTCTACAGACTCATCTGTCATATCTGTTGCCTGGATGGTATCGCCATTAGATACCATGATTACTATACAATTTAAGCCCATATCCTCACTTATTAACTGTGATGTTATGTACATTTTTAGTGATATATTTAAATCAATATGCTCTTGGTATGAGTTTTTCAAAGCACGAATGTTCCACTCTGAAAGTAATTTCCCCCCATGGATCTCGCTTAAATAGAGAGAAAAGAAAATTTAGAGTATAACATTTTCAACTTGAACGATTGGATATTTTTGGAGTGGTTGAACGAATGTGTAGATCAAGATATTTCTAGGATGTAAAAGTTAATGAGATTAACAGAGGTTGTAACTATTGAAGTCAGTTTCATTAGTCAAAATTATCCATTGAATATGTTGGATTATCCCGAAAGGATTACAAGACGTCATGTACAACCCAAAAATAATTATGTTATAGTACTGTAGCTTGTATACATTGTAAATAAATGAATACAAAAATTCCATGTGACAATGAGAATATGATTTGAATTTATTGAATTGTTTCATGTAATTATGAATGCATTACCAGGGGATATGATTGCATCATGACTATGCAGTTCAAAGACCGAGTGAACTGTCAGTGAAAGCTTCATGAGTAGGCGTAATGTGAAAACAAGATGACACGATATGTAAAATGAAGCTTGATGATGATGATGATGATGATGATTATGATGTATAATGATGATGATAATGATGATGATAATGATGATGATGATGATGATGACGATGATGATAATGATGATGACGATGATAATGATGATGATGACGATGATAATGATGATGTTAATGATGATGATATGATGATGGTAATGATGATGATGATGATAATGATGATGATGATGATGATAATGATGATGATGATAATGATGATAATGATGATGATAATGATAATGATGATGATAATGATGATTATTATTAATATAAATATTATTGTTGATATTGATGTTGTTTATCATCATTATTAGTAATATTAGTATTATTATTATTGCTTTTATACCAAACATATATTTATCACAAATGTGCAGTTGTCATTTACCTTGTCCCCATACGTTTCTACATGTCTTTCATTTTATTGACGTAGAGGACGCTGTTGATATGCTTAATATATATTTATTATGAATACTAATTAGTGTGCAACTTTCGGCTTTGCCGAGTTATGAATTCTTATTCTATGAGTTTTTATCTCCTCTCAGACAAAATATTGGGTAGTTACCAGAGGTGGGTCACGAAAACGAAGAAATAGGGAGATATTCACTACTCGGCCCATGGTCTAATATGCTTGCCGTAGGTACCAAATTAAGGGACATTTATTTGCTTAGAATATCAGCTTTTAATGTTCGTGGCTAAGACAATCATGGGCACGAACAATGTATGGCGCACTTTTTGAAGTGATATACCATGCATAATAATTGCTTTAAAATCCTACATGTTTTAGGGCGGTTAGAGGATGCACCTATGTGATTCATACAAGTCGTTTCCAGGACAACAGACCAGCAACAGAAGACGATATAACAAGGCTGCTGAAAGTATGCCAACAGTCTGGAGGAATAAAGCAAGTAGTTTTGACAGGTGGAAGCGATTTAATTTCGGGTACGAAACATCTTCCGTTGGTTTGGTCATGGACTTATTACAAATGGACATTCATCGTTTTCTTAACAAATTCATTGTGATTGTCTCCGTCAATGTCGTCTCAATAACATTCCGTACATGTTTCTTCACTTTGATTTCATGATGGTCACCGCCAATAAGCCGGAACAGAATCAAGATATTGATTAATATTGATTGATATTGATTGATATTGTTAATCTACATGCGCAGAAGATAATAAATCGCTTAATTCGTGGGAAATCGATGTGCAGATCTGGTTAATAATTGGAAATTGTTGTTCCGTGTACAGTGTTCTATTTTGAAAAACATGTTGATATTACCAGATTGGGATTGTTTAGATTGTGATTTAAAATTCCGTTTTCCCCAATTTCCTCATTATATTCCAGAATAACAACGCACAGGGCTTATAAAGATCATGGCCTTCTAATTGTTTCATAAAGTCATGGATGCGTGCAAAAGTGTGCAAATTAGTAATAATACATTTCATATCACCAAAATCGTCTGCTTTTCAACTTTGCTGCTGCCCCACTGGGGATGTTTTTTGTTGTTGAAGATATACTCTTACAGAGCACACCATCCAAACAAAACACAAGAGAGGGAAACTGCTCCTTTGTCAATGCCCGATAATGCTTACGCAGTCATTATTGTTAAAACAGCTGAATGTTCTCATTAAGATGCACATAATCATAAGGCGGTGACTATCATTGGATCAAAGAAAGAATCAAGTGAAATGTCCATCCGTAATAGGTCCATGGTTTGGTCAATCGTATCCGATATTTTATTCATACTTAGGATCACAATCCAAGAGACTGACAGATCCCTCTGATGGTAAAATATTACCAAAGGATAATTTACCAAACATCATAATAACGTAGGTTTTCACAATCTTTTCAATGAAGGTCATATGTATATATTTGAATTTAAATTCCCCTCTGACCTAAACATTCTCCCGTCAGTATTTGTGCTTGACTGAAAAAAAGTATTTCGAGATAATAATAATAATAATAATAATATTTTGAAGTC
>JAVYIG010014241.1:0-42701 GCA_035222895.1 Strongylocentrotus droebachiensis
GTGGGAAGGGCGAAAGGCTCTTGCCTCCTCCCTCCCCACCGCCCGCCAAAAAATAGATAAGAGATAGAGAGAGAAGGGAAGGGAAAGAGAAGATAAAAGGAAACAAAGAAGAGGAAGAAGAATAAGAAGAAAGAGGGAAACGGGGGCGAAGGGCTCTTGCCTCCCCCCTTGCCAAAAAATAAATAAGAGAGAGAGAGAGAAGGAAAGGGAAAGAGAAGATAAAAGGAAAGAAAGAAGAGGAAGAAGAAGAAAAGAAGGAAACGGGGGCAAAGGGCTCTTGCCTCCTTTCTTTTCTTTTTTTCCTTTCTTTCCTATTCTCCCTCTTTTTCGTTTTTCTCTTTCTTTCTTTTCTTTTTTTTTTTTTTTTTTCTTTCCCTTTCCCTCTCTTTTTTTCCCTCCCCCTTTTCTCTTTTTTCCCGACGGCAGCGCAATTTTACCGACAATATCCTGACAGTTGGGGGGGGGGTGTCGCACCCCCACACCCTCCTTTGGAGACGCCCTACCTACGCCACTGTTGGCGACCACAAGGCTATCAATACAAATTAAGACATATTAATGAAGATTCTTTTTTAATGTTGCAGAGAGATAAGTATTTTCTCTATGAACTTGTTTAATGGAAGGACAATAAATAATATTAAAAACATGAATACTATAGCGGTATAATGATGAGAGAGATGATTTAAGTCATACTTTTTTTCAATGTGATTGGAGTAGACTTGAGGGTGGGGGGGGGGGGGGGTCCCCCTTCTTAGATCTCGGCCGTTTTACAGCCGATCGCCGCGAAAATGTGCATGCATGTCAAGTGAAGTGTATACAAAACTATGGTAATTTCATTTTTTTGAAAAATTCACTCATTTATGGTAATTTATGCAAACAAGATCAGAGAATTAACATTTTTACCCATAAATCATATATAATTCATATTCAAGCGTTCTTTTTCACTACATATATTCGTAAGAATAATTATACGACAACAAAGTTGAAAGAGCCAGTTTATCCCCATGTTATCTCTTGTTTTGATAATTTGTATTTATGTATTATATTGTTTTTGTTGTTTTATTTCATTTCTAAGCACAATTCAACTATTTTGACCCAAAAACAAACACATTAACTTGAAACAAGACCAAATAACCAATGCTTTCTCTTTCTTTAAAAGAATAAATGGTATTTCCATATGTTTGGTACATAAATCACAAAAATGAGCGATTTTAGGGCTGACATGCAAAAACAAAAGGTCACGTGACTCCGCAACTATACGTCCAATTTTCAATAAAAAAAAAATGTTTCAAAAGATGCGTAAGACTCGAAAGAAGAAAGTCATGAAAGAAAAACTTTATATCTGCCGCGGTTCCGGAGTAGTCGCGAAATTACTAGAGAGCACTAATCTTTTTTTGGGCCCTCGAAAATTTGAAAAATCGTACCACCCCCCCCCCCCTTGAACGCCAGGGAGGGGGGGGGGGCCTACCTTCCAAAAACGGTAAAATTAACGTGTTTTTTTACACGTTTTTTTCACAGGGCGGAGCCCTCAGAAGCTCAGGGGTATTAAACATCAAAATTAACGTCGGATGAGCATAATTTTATACCTTATTTGTGACAGTGGCAGGACACAATTTGGTGTTGGGTACAGGGGCGGAGCCCCCAGAAGCTCAGAAGTTTTGGGCAATAAATAACGGTCAGATGAGCATATTTTTATATATATTTGTGACACTGGCAGGACACAAATTGGTGTTGGATCCAAGGGGCGGAGCCCCGAGAAGGTGAGGGGTTTTATACATCAAATTATCGTCAGATGAGCATATTTTTATATCTATTTGTGACACTGGCAGGACACGAATTCTTCTTCCTCTTCTTTCTTTCCTTTTATCTTCTCTTTCCCTTTCCTTCTCTCTCTCTCTCTCTCTTATTTTTTTTTGGCGGGGGGGGGGGGGGGGGAGGGAGGAGGCAAGAGCCCTTCGTCCCCGTTTCCCTCTTTTCTTATTCTTTTTCCTCTTCTTTCTTTCCTTTTATATTTTCTTTCGCTTTCCCTTCTCTCTCTCTCTCTCTCTCTCTCTCTCTTATTTATTTGTTTGGCGGGAGGAGGGGGGGGGGGGGAGGTAAGAGCCTTTCGCCCTTCCCCCGTTTCCATCTTTCCTTCTTCTTCTTCTTTCTTTCCTTTTATATTTTCTTTCCCTTTCCCTTTCCCTTTCCCTTCTCTCTCTCTCTCTCTCTCTCTCCTATTTATTTGTTGGCGGGGGAGGGGGGAGGAGGCAAGAGCCCTTCGCCCACGTTTCCCTCTTTTCTTTTTATTCTTTTTCCTCTTCTTTCTTTCCTTTTATATTTTCTTTCGCTTTCCCTTCTCTCTCTCTCTCTCTTATTTATTTGTTTGGCGGGAGGAGGGGGGGGGGGGAGGTAAGAGCCTTTCGCCCTTCCCCCGTTTCCATCTTTCCTTCTTCTTCTTCTTTCTTTCCTTTTATATTTTCTTTCCCTTTCCCTTTCCCTTCTCTCTCTCTCTCTCTCTCCTATTTATTTGTTGGCGGGGGAGGGGGGAGGATGCAAGAGCCCTTCGCCCACGTTTCCCTCTTTTCTTTTTATTCTTTTTCCTCTTCTTTCTTTCCTTTTATATTTTATTTCGCTTTCCCTTCTCTCTCTCTCTCTCTCTCTCTTATTTATTTGTTTGGCGGGAGGAGGGGGGGGGGGGGGGGGAGGTAAGAGCCTTTCGCCCTTCCCCCGTTTCCATCTTTCCTTCTTCTTCTTCTTTCTTTCCTTTTATATTTTCTTTCCCTTTCCCTTTCCCTTCTCTCTCTCTCTCTCTCTCTCTCTCTCCTATTTATTTGTTGGCGGGGGAGGGGGGAGGAGGCAAGAGCCCTTCACCCACGTTTCCCTCTTTTCTTTTTATTCTTCTTCCTTTTCTTTATTTTCTTTTATATTATCTCTCCCTTTCCATGTCCCTTCTCTCTCTTATTTATTTTTTTGGCGGGGGGGGGGGGGGGGGGGGGGGGGGAGGAGGGCAAGAGCCCTTCGCCCCCGTGTCCCTCGTGTCTTCTTTTCCCTCTTCTTTCTTTCCTTTTATCTTCTCTTTCCCTTTCCCTTTCCCTTCTCTCTCTCTCTGATTTATTTTTTGGCGGGAGGGGGGGGGGGGGGAGGCAAGAGTCCTCAACCCTTCCCCCGTTTCCCTCTTTCCTTATTCCTCTTCTTTCTTTCCTTTTATATTTTCTTTCCCTTTCCCTTCTCTCTCTCTCTCTCTTATTTATTTTTGGTGGGGGTGGGGGGGGGGGGGAGGGGGAAGGCAAGAGCCCTTCCCCCGTTTCCCTCTTTCCTTCTTCCTCTTCTTTCTTTCCTTTTATATTTTCTTTCCCTTTCCCTTCTCTCTCTCTCTCTTATTTATTTTTTGGCGGGGGAGGGGGTGAGGAGGAGCCAAGAGCCCTTCGTCCCCCCCCCGTTTCCCTCTTTTCTTCTTCTTCTTCTTTCTTTCCTTTTATCTTCCCTTCCCCTTTCCCCTTTTTCCTTCTCTCTGTCTCCCCATCAACATAGTAATAACGAAAGAGAACACTCTGTAATCAAGACCATTCCATTTTATTTAATACATTTTCGATATACTTAAATTGGCAACTATTACCTTCTGTCCCAGATCCTCATTTTAAACGACTGATGCGAAAGACTAGTCGACGCACCCTTTCGAGAAAAGCCCCCCCCCGCTTTTATCGAAAGGGTGTGTTAAAACGGTACTCCGCTCTCAACGCACCCTTTCGAGAAAAGCGGGGGCCTTTTATCGAATGGGTGCGTTGAGCACACCACACCGCGCCGCGCCGCACCGCACCCTTTCGATGAAAGCCATGTTTTTTATCAGCATACCAAATATAATGAGACAGTCACTAAACATTACATGCATCAATTTCAATGATGTCGTCTGTTAATTTTGTTCAACAATTTCAGCGCCAATTTCAAGAAGAGCAGACGAGGTGGTGTTTGCGCACGCGCGTTTTTTGTTTGTACCACTCTTTGTACTACCCCTAAGGGTATTACAAAATCTAGACCAAATTATGACGTAGTTAAACCCCCCGGGGGTTTAAACTTCCTTTGTTATTCAGAAAATCAGAGGTGGGTTTTGTACCACACACGTGGTAAAAAACCTCTTTGTACCACTGTTGTGAATTCGCGCCAGAGAGTCTGATAATAAGCAACTGGCTAGCTCTAGATAAGCTCAGCTTAATTATTAATATAATACACACCTGGAGTGCAATACAGGAATATATCTGGAAACAAACACTTTTACATTACTCACATCGCAGTCAGCTTATTTTTATCCACTGTACGAGTATAAGAAAGCAATAATTTCACATCATGTCGTGGGTAAGTAAGATCACTCCTTGTATTTCTAACTTTGAGATTCTGCTTGGTTACATTATTTTGTTTCGACCAAATTGATATCGTGTTTTGTAAGTGTATTCAAGACAAAGTAGTTCGCGACGAATATGTCGTTACTCTTTGTATACGTTCCCAAGCCGCACACCATACCTTCGCACAATCTCTATTTTGTTTTACCTTATAATTTCAACATTGCATTATGTATTTCACGATATTAAAACCCAAGATAATAAATATATAAATCGAACTTATTTTTATATATTATTACCTCTTTTGTCTAAAGCGAATCACTACCTTGCAAATGTCAACATTGCAATAATTTTGTGTATTTCGGAAAATTCAAACCCAAGATTATACAAATCAACTATACAAATCAAACTGATATATGTAATATATGTGAAACTCTGTCTCTCGTTTGCAAAGTCTATGCAAGTGTCCTCATGTAAACTGCATCACCTTCTACCAAAAAGTAGGACTTGTCACTATCAGCCACTGTAGAGTTACGATGTCGAACTACAAGATTTCAAGCTTGTGATTTATGGACTTACGATCTATTCTAACCAATCGCAACTCTATATGACTCTTTTTTAATAAATATAATACTGTAATCCCAAATGTGCATGCCATATTTAATGCATGAATGTGTCCAGATATCTAGGGAGAAAGTATTATATGTGCAAGAACAAAAAAGTCTTCAAATTTTTACATATTATTATTCATTTACTCGAAAATCCCTGTCAAGCCTGGTGTCGAGCAAAGAAGCAAAACAAAAGTGTTTTTCTCGGAGGGGCCCGGGGGGGGGGGGGGGGGGAGCATCCTTTCTTTGCGAACGGGGAGTGTAAAACACAAGACGGGTGTACAATTTGTTTTCTGTACTTAAGGGATGCTAATTGGTCTTTAAAGGCAGGCATGGGTCAGCTGTACATGCTCCCCCTAAATGTTTGCACATGCATGTGCATGCATCTGAAATTAGTACATTTAGTAGCTATAAGTTATTTGTATTCTTTATGATATTGAATCATTTCTCTACCAATTCAGTATCTAGCTTTGTCAACAGCTGCATCAGCACCCTATGTATTACCAGTGAGCTGGGCCATTGGCTTTGCTGTTGTTGCACTCCTGGTTGGAGTCATTATAGGGACGGTGTTTACATATGCGCTCATGAAGAAGGAGACAACAGTAAATAATCATTATCGTAAGTTTGTTTAATTTTAATCATTCATTACTTGCGTTGATAACGTGATACCCTGTTCATAGGGTATAAAGCGCTTCATAAGAACTGGTTATTATTATCAGTTCTTGTTTGTTTTAAAACGATCGCAAAGAATTTAACAAAAATCGGCCTAGAGCAATTCCAACAGCCTAATGCATTATTTGTGCGAGTACGACAATGATCATTGCTTAATCCGAACAAAGACTATAAAGGGAATATAATGGGCAATTCCAATGCCCTTAAATTGATTTCCTGAAAGTCTCGGCGATTGGGTCGTTAATGTTTTCTGGAATCATCAACATAGTATTATAACGAGTATACAATTAGAATAAAGAATAAAGAAATACAGCTACGGCTGACAGAGAAAACTGTTCCTTTGTATACGAACGTGATTATAGACATGTAATTGCATATATTTCTGATTCAATACAATTATTTAAAATTAAAAAAAATCAGTGATTGCAGAAGCAAATAAATTCGTCTCATTCGGGGAGGGGGGGAGGGGAGTCACGAGGAAAATAAATATAAAGAGGGGTACTTGAAATACTGCATTGCATTTAATTTGGACTTTTACTCCCGTCCCCCCCCCCCGAAAAAATTATTACTCCCCCTTCCTTCTACACCCTCGTGACTCCCCCCCTCCCCGAATGAGACGAATTTATTTGCTTCTGCAATCACTATTCCTCTCTGATTTTTTTAAATTTTAAATAATTGTATTGAATCAGAAATATATGCAATTTCATGTCTATAATCACGTTCGTATACAAAGGAAGAGGGTATTCAAAGGGGGGTAAGAGGACATATATATTTGGGGGGGGGGGCCAGGGGGCACGTGCCCCCCTAGATCTGCCCCTGGAGGGAGAGAGAATGAGAGAGAAAATCAGAAGGAGATCAGAGATGAAAACGAGATAACGAACGAAAGAAAGATTGAACGAGAAAATTAGACAAAGTCAGGATAGAAAGAATGAATTCGAATTTTTTATATTTTGTTGTATTCCTTCTATTTTCTTTAGGACGTTAGCAAAAGTACCTGAACGTGAACAGCCCACCGCCCATCTACCCGACCGGGATCCGCCCCACCGCCTCAGACCTATCGATCCCCACCAACCTCGGGTGACCGTCAACCGCCACAGATCAGCTACCCTGGATATATGGATATCCGAAATAAAATGAAACGTATACATATAAAGTTGCATACCTCATTGTGATTATTAGAGGTTAGGATTCACATTATTAAACAAAAATCTACAAAACATGATTTATTTTAGCGGTAGGTAAAATGATTATGGTTGAGAATAAAGATTAGACAAGAGAATTCAAATTATGCATGTGATTTAAGCTTATAGTATTAAGCATCGCCTAGGCTATATATTTTAAAATCTTAATAGTATAATGATAATATTTTTAGTTTCTAGTCAATCTTTATACTTTTTACACGTAAACCAATAGGGATTTCAGCAAAATTTAACTATGCGGCCCGTTACCCGGGGCAACGGGCATCTTTCTCATTAACTATTGACCGTTAGGCGGGCATGGCTAAAATCACGACTCCAATTTCGACCAATCAGATGACTAGATTTATTCAACATACCAAAGAGAGGTAGATAGAATACAAATATACACAGTCTTGAGAGGTTCTGGTTAAAACTATGCGCAAGAGGTGACTCCAATAGTACTATTTGCTGAGGGGCGCAGCCCCGTAGCAAATGGTATTATTAGAGTCACCGAGGCCCATAGTTTTAACTAGTAACTCGAACAGAAGGCATGGTATATTTCTTTTATATCCTGTATCAATATATATATATTTTTTTTTTAAATTGGTCTTTATTAAAAAAGAATTTTAAATAAACACAAATTATTAAATTAAGATTTGAAAAAAAAGATTAAAACAATTTTTTTATAAAAACGTCATCTCCCAAATACAAATGTAGTACTCCCAAATAGTACTCCCAAATGGTACTACGCCTGGAACCAAAAGGTGATTATTTGCTTTATATTCTACATCGGAAACATTTCACTTCTTCCGTCATTAAGAGCAACAAGTCATCAATTAACAGCTTTAGCAAATGATGTACGATACGAACAGTGCATGCAGTACGTATACGCACCGTATAGGCCTACACTCCCATCTTCAGTTAAAGTGTGTTGCACTGTATAGATAGTACTACTATCTGTAGTAATGGTGGAAATAAGAATCTTATATCTCATTTTAACTATTAATTTTAAAATGCAAAGCATGTGAGTGTTGAAACTGTATGACTATATATGAACGTTTATGATATCATAAATTCAGAATTACAATGTTATCGTTTACAGGTGAATGCACTGTATGATCATGCAAGTTTCTAGAGACTTATCATAGGTACATATACATGTATAGTTATCAGTTTTAATTTACAAACTTCCAGAAGTAATTTCACATAATTTCTCAATTAATCGATCAGGCGTTTTAACCAATCGTCCTGATCTAGTTTGATACCCAGTGTTTCCTGATAGATTTGTTGGGTTAGTTTGGTTATTGTTCTTTGGACGTGAGGGCGTTCTGTCTTCAGGGTACTCCTTTGGTATGTCGAACTGAACATGCTTCTGTGGTTATCCAAGACTACGCAGGTCTCTTCTATTTCGGCGTAGAACTCTTCCACTGGGTGTCTGTATCACGTATGATCTGGGTTCCTGGCACTTTTCGATAACAGTTGCTGGTTTCCACGTTCCAGATCCATGATCTATCGTTGTCACTTTCTGACTCACGGTCAGTGGGGGTAAATATCTAACTCCTCTTGCGTCAAATACCTCTTTCTGCCTCTCTTGGCGTTGTTGGAGTTTAGACTTCATCACGGTGTGGTGAGGGATCAACCTTCATGGGTAGGTTACTCCTAAACTTTCTCCCCCTGTAGTAGTTCAACTGGTGATAGTAAACTACTGTCTATTGGTGTAGTTCTCAAACACAGTATAGGGCAAGATGTGGATCGCCTCCACGTCATCTTAACTTTCTTCAGAGTTGCTTTAACTGTGTAGATTGCCCTCTCTACAAGACCATTGCTCTGTGGATAATGAGGACTTGATGTCACATGTTGAATATTTTGAGCAATCGGACCGCCGAGAAGTGTTAGTGGCCTACTCGGACTAGACTGTGTAGAAGCTAGTGTACGTTTTGATGACGCTGTTGTCTCGATCGAGTGATGAGCATGCTGCGCATTACTAGCTGGAATTACCGACCGGACCAGGAACGCTAGACCCTAGCCTAGAGGCTAATGCTGGTGAGGAGCAGGATTCAGATCTGACCTGGACCAAGATTTGAACGCTATGCTGAACAGCGGATCTGACCAGATGGTGTATACCGTGTAGACTACATGCAATCAGAGCAGTCGAGATTCGGGACTGGACAAGTAACAGTTGGGATGGTCAAACTTAGTCAGAGAGCAAGATCTTGGCTATTGAACATGAAGTTATGAACGCTATAAGACTCTAAACGATTAAAGTTAGACCATAAAATAACGAGTCAGGATTGTTGCAGAGTAATTAACAGAACTGATGATGCACGGATTGTATGGACTATAGCCTAGACCATAGGCCTAGTACAAAATAGTACTACTTAAAGTACAAGTACACTCCAAAATAACTTACTTTCAATAGAAGCAGAAAAATCAGAAATTTTGAGCAAAATCGGAAACTAATAAAAAAATTATGAATTTTTGAAAAAGTATGTAAAATATGAAACAATGAAAATCACTAAACAAATAGCCAATTTGGATATCAGTTTGTGACGTCATGTCCTCACTATTTATCAATTGCTTTATAAATATACATATAATTACCGTATATAGGTATATATATATATAGTTTAATCCCATTAATTTCCCTTTTTATCCCCCAAAACTTGATTCGCCCATACCTTTGCCCAGGTTATTATGATTTGTATCATATTGCGTGCATGACATTTCACAACATCTTTTATGAACTTTGAAGAACTAATACTATTTTCTGAATATTGCACATTCATAGTTATTGATTTTTATATAAACAGTTTATCAAAATTCACATTTTCATGATTTAACTGGAAAAAATTACTCTTTATTAATTAGTGCATCCACACAAAAACATATTACTATTAATCTAACTTGGATGCTGGTGTGAAGAAATAAGATTCTTAAGGGGTAAATAGGAAATTTATATTATCAATTTAAAGAAGATAATTAGTGGATAGTGAGGACATGACGTCACAGACTGATGAGTGAGTTCCCAATTTGTCTTGTGCTTTTCATTGTTCCTTAGTTTTACATACTTTTTCAAAAAATCACAACTTTCTTATTACTAATCTGATTTTGCTCAAACTTTTTTTGATTTGTTTGTCTGATATTTCTGCTTCTATAATATTGAAAGTAAGTTGTTTTTTTTGGAGTGGACTTGACCTTTTAATCTATTGGTCGGCCTAGATCATAGATGATCATGGACTCGAGTTGACTCATTTTAATTTATTCATGCATGTGTAGCCTGTAGTTACTGTAGTCTGCAGGCCTAAGCATAGGCTAAGGCTACGAGTACGAGTACAAGTAACAGTAAGACTAGTAAGAAGAGTCTAAGACTATACTTTCAACAGTGTGTGATGTCATTTTCATGATGTAGGTAGGATCTAGATCCAGTCGGATATTGATATTTAATTTGTATCAATATGGTTCTACTGTTGTAACTTACAGTAATTTGCGTTGCACGTCTTGAGATAAATGTCATTGAGTCGTAATGTTTAAAAGGCCTGCACATATGAATTTGTATGCTATGTGAAAATGAATGCTGAAGTACAAAAGTTTGTTCACATATGGCAAATGTTTTTAGCCTGTAAAGTTTGTATTTGAACCTATATTAAGCAATTGTTTGCACTGCTAATGTTCTCTTATACTAAGGTTTCAATAACAGGTATTGCCATGGCTAGTGCCAGGATGGACGGGTCCACCCAGACCGTTCGCAAGCATTGCAAGAGTTTAGACAAGTTGCCAACTTGTGGTTCAAAATAAAAAAAGACTTCTAAAGAGGAACAGCATACTTACGTAATTTTATGGTCAGGAGTTGAAGGACAAAGGATGTTCAATACGTGGAAGATGACATAAGAAGTACTGAGCGACCCCAATAACGTTTGGGAAGTATTCTCCACCCAGCTAGAGCCCCAGGAGAATTTTACGGATCCATAGGTTGGAGTTCCAGAGGTATAGACAAGGGGCATCAGAGACTACAATGCTGAATTTGTTTTAAGATGCCGGACAAAAGCATCAAAGTGCAACTTCAAAACTGAAGAGTCTCTTGAGGAGAGGATTGTCGAAGTTTTGATCGCCGGGATCAAGCACCTAGAGGGACAAAAGATCCTACTAAGCAAAGATGTGCATCTCAAGCTAGATGAAGCTGCATCATTAGCCAGGACACATGAGGCTAGTGACTCGCATATGAGTCAGCTGAACAGTCTGGATAGAGCCTCAGTACATTATGTACACCAGCAAGAAGCAAGAGGTACCTGCAAGAATTGTGGATTGAGACATCCACCAAAGAAGTGTCCTGCATTCATGTCACAGTGTCACACATGCGGCATGAAAGGTCACTGGAATAAACAGTGCAGATTCTCTGGTGACAGTAAACAGAGAAGTAACTTCAGATAGACCAATCGAGACAAACGAAATTGGAGGAATCAAAGTAAAAGTCGAACCCCTACTTCACCAAAGAATTTGCATCATATTGCCAGTTCAGAGGATGATGGTGATCTACAGAGAGAGTTTGATGATATCTGTATAGAGTCAATCTATGTTGGACATGTCCATATTGATGGTACTCCTATTGATGACAGCGATGAGCTTTTCGCAACTTTGAAGTTTAGCATGAAGAACAAGCCAGGTAACCACACTAATTTCAGAGTAAAAGTGGACACGGGAGCGCGGGGGAATGTGTTGCCTCTACGGTGCTTCAGGAAAGCTTTCCCAGAGTTTCTAGATGACCAGGAATATCCTCTCAAGTCGGCTGTAATCAAGACTGCTACATGTCAGATTGTTTGCTTACAATGAGACAGCAATACAACAATGTGGTTGTTTTGATATTCCCTGCCAGTACAAAGATGGAATTGGTCCGCAACAGCTTCTTCATTGAAGATTCATGAGGACCTGCCATCCTCAGAATGCGTCTAGTTCTAGTGAACTGTGAGTTGCATCAGCAGACCAAACACGATCAAGAGTACACAGGATCTATAAATACCCAGATCGGTTCCAATGTATCGGGAGATTCCCAAGCGAATACCACATCACTCTTAAAGATAATGCAGAACTTGTTGTCCATCCTCCAAGGAAGTTCCCCATCCATCTCCGAGAAGAATTGAAGGAAGAGCTGGATAGGATGGAATCGATTGAAGTCATAGACAAAGTGACCAAGCCTACTGATTGGGTTTCCTCTCTTTATTTCAGCAGGAAAAGCAACGGACAGCTACGAGTGTATCACAAGGTCCCAACACTCGAGGAGATCACCCATAAGCTACATGGTGCTGAAGTGTTCTCAAAGCCAGATGCCAGATATGGCTATTGGAGCGTCGCCCTCAACGATGGATCTAGCTACCTAACAACCTTCAACTCGCCCTTTGGAAGGTACAGATTCAAGCGTTTACCATTTGGGATTAGAGTGGCTCAAGACATATTTCAGGAGAAGATGGATCAGCTCCTTGAGCAATGCCCAGGCACAATTGGCATCGCAGATGATATAGTTGTCTATGGAAAGACTGAAGCAGAGCACGACAAAGCTCTACATAACCTCATGGCTGTGGGACGAGAGTATGGACTTGTCTTCAATGCAGACAAATGTGAGGTGAAGACCCCACAGGTGAAGTTCTTTGGCTGTCTATACGACAAAGAAGGTGTGCATCCAGATCCTGCAAAGATTGCAGACATTACCAGTCTTCCAGCTCCAGGCTGCTTAAGAGAGCTGCAGCAGTTTCTAGGGGTGGTACAGTACATGTCTCCCTTCATCCCAAATCTGGCTGACAATGCAGAGACCCTACGCGCATTGACTAGGAAGGACAGTCAGTAGCAGTGGACTCCATCACACCAGAAGGCATTTGAACACTTGAAATCAGTGGTGTCGTCCATGTGCACTCTGACATATTTTGATCCCTCAAAGCACACAACAATCCAAGTAGATGCGTCCACAAAAGGACCAGGAGCGGCACTACTCCAGGAGGGGAAACCAGTCGCATTCGCGAGCAAAGCATTGGCAGAGACAGAAATCCGATATGCAAACATTGAACGGGAAATGTTAGCGGTAGTGTTTGGCCATGGAGCTTATAACTCCATGGTTTGGCTGTAGAAGGTTTTACACGTACGTGTATGGAGGAAAGTTCACAGTCGAATCGGACCATAAGCCGCTGTCAAACATAGGAAGAACCTAGCCAACACTCCACCCAGACTGCGACGAATGCTTCTCCGTTTGCAACCATACGACTTGGAGCTCGTATACAAGCCAGGAAGAGAAGTGGCCCTATAGCAGATGGTTTGTCGAGGATCAACCCAGAGAAGCAACCGACCATGGAATTTGACAAGACCATCCACGCAATATACATGTCTCCCAGCAAGCTAAGACAGCTACAAGAAGAAACGGAAGCTGGCAGAAACTCGAGAGTGCTTAAGGAAGTAATCCTAACTGGCTGGCCTGAAGACGTGAAGGAAATTCCCAAAGAAGTGCGTCACTACTGGTCGCAGAGATGCAGAGATTCTCTAATAGTAGAAGATTGTCTCATTATGAAAGGGGAAAGAATTTTCATACCCAAGCCTATGCAGCGGGAAGTGCTACAGAGTCTTCATGCAGGTCATCAAGGAAAGACCAATACACAACTCAAGGCAAGAAGATATGTCTACTGGAATGGATTATCAAAAGTAATTGATTAGATGGTGAGCTCTTGCCAAGAATGCAATGAGTTGCAGAACTCTCGAAGGAGCCACTACTTCAGCATGAAGTACTCCTCCATCCATGGGAAACAGTGGGAACGGACTTGTTCCATTTTGAAGGTGACGAGTATCTCATCGTAATAGACTACTGGTCTAAGTTTCCTGTCGTGAGGAAGATCAGAGGTGGTTCCACCAGTTCGACTATTGATCAAATCACAAAGAGCTTATGTAGTGAGCAAGGCCTACCCTTGAATATTGTTAGCGACAATGGACCACAATTTTCCAGTCGAGAATACAAGAGTTTCACAGAGAAGTGGAATATTCAACATGTGACATCAAGTCCTCACATATTGCTCCGATTGTCTCATTTTCGCCAGCACAAACGTAACTAGTTCGCGTATATAGCAGACGGCAATCGGCGGATCAGACGACACTTGATAGTGATTTTGTATGTGAGGTTGCTTTGCTAAATATAACATATAGCTCCGTTTAGTCTCATTTGAGAACGCCCCCTATCGTCAGAGTCCAGCAGCCTAACAATTTTGTACGTTAGCTCGTATTAGGACAATATTACCCCCTGGGCAATCACCCCCCAGGCAATTACCCCCCGGAATATACCCCCGTAGGACGATTACCCCCCGGAAAATTACCCCCCCCGGAGAATTACCCCCCGAGGAGAATTACCCCCCAAGGACAATTACCCCCTGGAAAATTACCCCCCGGAGAATTACCCCCCGAGGACAACTACCCCCCGAGGACAACTACTCCCGAGGACAATTACCCCCCGAGGACAATTACCCCCAAGGACAACTACCCCCGAGGAAAATTACCCCCATGGACACTACAGGGCATGGTGGCACAGTGGTTAGAGCGCCCGCCTCATGAACGGGAGGTCGTGAGTTTGAACCCCGGCCGCGTCATACCAAAGAATTATAACAATGGGACCTTCTGCCTTCTAGCTAGGCGCTCAGCATATTAGATTAAAGAAGGGTAGTAATAATATATAATGTTATGCAGGGCCCGCTGGAAGAGCAGTTTCATAACTGAAGTGGCTACCCTGGGTAAATAAAACGTTATCATTATTACCCTCGAGGACAACTATTCCCCAGGAAAACAAACCCCAATGACAATCACCCCCGAGGAATTTATTACACTGTGAAGTATAACGCAAATTGCTATTTACAGAAAATGACATGAACCTTCATTTTCTTTGTTATTTATGAATTTCATTTCAGTTTCTTCAAATTATTCAATTCGATATGGGGGGGGGGCGGATGGAGGTTGCCCAATTCCCCTGTAGTTTTGCTACCGAGTAAAGAACAGAAATTACATTTCTTAGAAATTGAACAATACATTGCGCGCATGCAGATGAGTACGCGTTACAGCCTCTCTCACCATCAATGGCACAACAAAGAAATTAGGGTGTAAGATTTCCTTTATGCATCCTCTGTAATGTTTTAAATCAGCTGATCGTGTATTTGTCTTTGTATGTATAATGGGCCCTCATCCATGTCACGATCCGTGATTAAGGTTTTCTTCACTTTATCTAATATTTCTGTTGTCATGCTGAAGTATAATATGTTTTCGTGTACGTTAAATAATTTTGAAATAGAAATTGCCTTCAAGTTATATGTACGGTGCCATGTCAAAAGAAAATAAAATCTGCTCTCTGATAATTCATCTCATTTGATTTTGTAACGCCAGCACAGCGTTTTTCAACCGAGGTGCTGCAAGAGAATGATTTGGAAAACGTTGATTTTGTAAAAAAATTAAATACCAGAAACGGTTAAAATATGTAATTACATGAGAAAATAAAATTTTGAAGATACTATTAAAGTGTCTTCCTTCCTCGCTCACTGACAATATTTTGACAGCAAGGCAAATAAGGGCAACGAGAGGCCCGAATATTCTCAAATTCGTGTTTCAAGATCTTGACTAAATATATCACTTTTTATTTATGTACATTTGGCGGCAAGGTGCCCGCATACAGTTCTTTAAATAGTTTCTAGTGTGTGGATTAAATGTGCCCATACGTGTGTGCATAGCACTTGACTAGAGCCAGAGTCATGCAAAATTAAAAATATGTAAAGACTTTGGGATTTGGGAGAAACTTTTCATTTCTTAAGAGGGTACCGTGACTAACCAAAAGTTAAAATAACGCTGCTCCAGAGAAATGTATTTCTATGCATTGAAAAGCGCTGGTCAATTACCTTAAACTTACACCCTTCGTGAAAATTAGCAACCGCACTGGCGTTGCATAAATTATAATAAAAAGGAAATATGTAGTAATGAGGAAGACAACGTGATATAGTATTTGAAAGAATATGGGTTCATGCAGGGGATCTTATGGGCTCGTAGCCATCTCTCTATGTGTCAGATCGTCTTTTGCTATTGAATCCTGATTGTCCACGGGGGTAGTTGTCCTCGGGGGGTAATTGTCATTGGGGGAATTGTCCTCGGGGGGTAATTATCATCGGGGGTAGTTGTCCTCGGGGGGTAATTGTCCTCGGAGGTTATTGTCATCGGGGGTAATTGTCCTCGGGGGGTAATTGTCCTAGGGGGTAATTGTCCTCGGGGTAGATGTCCTAGGGGGTAATTGTCCTCGGGGGGTAATTGTCCTAGTGGGTAATTGTCCTCGGGGGAGTAGTTGTCTTCGGGGGGTAGTTGTCCTCGGGGGTGATTCTCCGGGGGGTAATATTCCAGGGGGTAATTGTCCTTTGGGGGTAGTTTTCCGGGGGGTAATTTTCCGGGGGGTGATTGCCCAGGGGGTAATTGTCCTAGAACCACGTTAGCTTATGGACTTTTACAACAACAAAAAATCATTAAAAATCTTCTTTTCTTTTTTTTGTTTAAACGAAAAGCACATCCACCCCGACGTACGTTATCACTAGTTCTTTCATTGGAACCCTCATGTCCCATTGACTTTTGAAAGTTCACCCACCGTAATTTGATCAAAATAGGTCGCAAGCTCGCCATTGCATATATAACACATGTACAACAAGTCGAACTTTGGACTCAAATTACCACGCGATTGTAAGGTTATAAGTCAAGCACACGAAGGATAAGAAGCATGAATTATCGTAGATCAGTTCTGATTTGTTCATTATGTCCATTTCAGCCAACCCCCCCCCCCCCCCCCCACCGTAATTTTTCCATTTAGTATAGGCAAGCATTTTGCTGAGGTAAGCAAAAACATGAATATAATAATAATAATAATTGGATTTATATAGCGCCTTTTCCAAAGGTTACAAGGCGCTGCTCTCCTAGACTTTCGACAATTTAAGAGGAGTTGTACAGGTAAGTTTTCAGATGTTTTTTGAAGAAATCTAGTGAAGTACTGTTTCTTAAGAAAGAGGGGAGTTTGTTCCAGAGACGTGGGGCTAAGGACTGAAAGGATTTGAAACCAGCCTGTTTACGGGATTTGGGAATGACAAAGGTAGGAGCTGATGAAGACCTAAGGGAATAGGATGTTCACTGTTGCTGAAAGAGTGAGGAAATGTATACAGGAAAGGTGGTCGACATATATTTGAAAGTTTGAACAAGTATCCAGTATTGTATTCTATCAGCAACTGGGAGCCAGTGTAGTTCCTGCAACAATGGGGTGGCGTGAGACCATTTTGGTTTTTGATAGATTAGACGGGCACATTTGTTTTGCAGACGTTGAAGTCTGCCCAGGTCCTTCTTACTTATACCCCAAAGTAAGCATCCACCATAGTCAAGCCTGGAGAGCACAAGTGCTCTAACAACATTATGACATGCTTCTCGATCTAAGTACTTTCTGATGCGATTTAAGTTATATATTTGCCAGTTCAGGGTGCGACATAAGTTGGTGACATGGTCAGACATTTTCATTTCCCCATCAACCACGACCCCTAGGTCCCTAATTGTTGAGGAAATGGAAATGTTCTGATCACCAATTGAAAAGGACAGATTTTTGAGACGATTCAGATGGCTTTGTGACCCAGCAATGAAAAATTCTGTCTTGCTAGAATTTAACTTTAGCTTAGACATGACAAGCCAGGCCTGTATGTCTTCTAAGCACTTCGAGAGACGGAAATACGCACATACCGCATCCCCAGGCTTGGTAGGATCAAATATGGTAAACATCTGAATATCATCTGCATATACATGATGTTGAATTGAATGCTGACCTATGATGTTTCCTATACAACGAATGTAGTAAGTAAACAATTGTGGTCCAATGATGGACCCTTGTGGTATCCCAAATGTCAGATGTTGGTCATTTGAGAAAGATCCACTGACGTGAACCCTACTAGACCTGTTGCTAAGATACGATCGGAACCAAGACGAAACATTATTGCCTAGACCAAAGTCCTCGGCTAATCTATGTGAAAGAATGGTGTGGTCCACCGTATCAAAGGCGGAGGAAAGGTCCAACATTAGCAAGAAAACAGCTTGTTTGTTATCAATGGCACGGGGTACATCATTCTGCAGAGAAAGCAGTGCAGTCTCAGTACTGTGTGCAACTCTGTAGGCTGACTGCATAGGATCAAGCAAATCATTCTGGTTGACAAAATCAGATACTTGTTTGGAAACGGCCTTTTCAATTACTTTGCCTAGGAAGGGTATATTAGAAACAGGTCTATAATTGTTTAAATCATCTATGACAAGAGAAGATTTTGTCAATACAGGAGTAATTACAGAATATCTAAGTGCTTCTGGAAACACACCAGTAGACAACGACAGATTAACAATTCGTAACATTCATATATTCATGAACACCATGGACTATTCGATTATTAACAGAGGGGTGCAATTGTGCGCCACATCAAACTCCCCTACTTTCAGTCAAGTATTTCATTGTATTATGTAGCGAACGCGAACTAGCTACGTTTGTAGTGGCGAAAATGAGACAACCGGAGCAATATGAATACAAGAACCTTTTCCATATTCTTAAACTATCATTGATATCTGATAATTAAACAGTTAGTAAAATAAACCTACCAACTACATAATACAATGAAATACTTGACTGAAAGTGGGGGAGTTTGATGTGGTGCACAATTGCACCCCTCTGTTAATAATCAAAAAGTCCCTGGTGTTCATGAATATTCATGTCTTTGCTTACCTCGGAAAAATGATTGCCTATACTAAAAGGAAAAATTACGGTGGGGGGGGGGGGGGGGGGGGGGGGGTGGGGTTGGCTGAAATAGACATAATGAACAAATCAGAACTGATCTATGATAATTCATGCTTCTTATCCTTCGTGTGCTTAACCTTATAAACGAGTGGTAAATTGCGTCCAAAGTTCGTAGATGTGTTATATAGGCAATGGCGAGCTGGCGACCTATTTTGACCAAATTACGGTGGGTAAATTTTCAAAAGTCAATGGGACAGAGGGTTCCAATGAAAGAGCTATTGATAACGTACGTCGGGGTGGATGTGCTTTTCGTTTTAAAAAAAAGAAGACCTTTAACGATTTTTTTTGTTGTTGTAAAAGTCCATAAGCTAACATTTTTATAGGCTGCTGGACTCTGACGATAGGGGGCGTTGTCAAATGAGACTAAACGGAGCTATATGTTTTCAACAGAGCAATGGACTTGTAGAGAGGGCAATGCAAACAGTCAAAGCAACTCTGAAGAAAGTAAAGATGACTGGAGGCGATCCACGTCTTGCCCTACTGTGCCTAGAACTACACCAATTGACAGTAGTTTACTATCGCCAGCTGAACTACTACATGGGGAGAAAGTGCAGGAGTAACCTACCCATGAAGGTTGATCAATCACCACATCGTGATAAAGTTTATGAGAAGCTCCAACAACGCCAAGAGAGGCAGAAGGAAATATTTGATACAAGAGGAGTTAGAGAATTACCCCCACTGACCTTGGGTCAGAAAGTGACAATGCTAGATCATGGATCTGGAAGGTGGAAACCAGCAACTGTTATCGGGAAGTGCCAGGAACCCAGATCATACGTGATACAGACACCCAATGGAAGAGTTCTACGCCCAGATAGAAGAGACCTGCATAGTCTTGGATATCCGCAGAAGCATGTTCAGTTCGACATACCAAAGGAGTACCCTGAAGACAGAACGCCCTAACGTCCAAAGAACAATGACCAAACTAACCCAACAAAACTACCAGGAAACAATGGGTATCACACTAGATCAGGACGATTGGTTAAAACGCCTGATCGATTAATTGAGAAATAATGTGAAATTACTTCTGGCAGTTTGTAAATTAAAACATCTCTAGATACTTGTATGATCATACAGTGCATTCACCTGTAAACGATAACATTGTAATTTTGAATTTATGGTATCATAAACGTTCATATAATAGTCATACAGTTTCAACACTCGCACGTTTTGCAGTTTTCAAATTAAAAGTTGAAATGTGATATATCATTCTTATTTCCACTGAGTTGTACGTTCAGATTTGGTTAACATCATAAAGTAAACATAATATATAATACTAATCTTGATATGTTTGGATTAAATATAATATATATGTGTTTATTATATACCGAGCTGGATTTTAATGGTGTTGAAACAGTTGAAGTATAAAAGTTATACAGTTACAACATTTATGTTTATTATTGTTCATATATTTGAGATGTGCATTGGTAAGACTGATAACGGAAAAAAGGGGGGGTGTAGTAATATGCATGATCTACTGCACAATGTATAATCGTACAACTTAGCCCGCTCATATTTAATCATGGCAGTCCCGGCCCAGCCAGTTGTGTTACCGGTGTTATTTACCTGATAAAACCATTACGTTGGTGTTTAACTTTATACCAAAGTGTTTATAAGAGAATAATGTATAATGTTTTACTATTTGTTCATAAATCCATGTATAACCTTATACCATCCTATATTTCTAGCCTGATTTGTCCCATCCAGCAATCAAGATATTCATTACGTTCAAGGTCAGACCCCTTCTTCTGCAAATGCCCCGCATCAATTCGAAGAAGGGTCAACAAAATATATTTTTTTCTTGTCCCACTATTTGGAATAGTCTCCCATTAAGCATTTGTTCCTGCACCTCAGTCGCATCATTTAAGAGAAATCTAAAAACTCGTTTTTTTTCTTTGTAATTGTTATTTTTAGAGTGTAATGCACCTGGAGAGCATATTTTGTTTTTTATTAACTTATGTAAAGCGCTTTGAGCTTGTTTATGTAAAGGCGTTATATAAATATTAATATGTGTGTATGTATGCTCGGACTTATTAATGCTTGTTTGATACTATCTTCAGTGAAAGTGCGTTTCACAGTGTATTTATAGCAGTACTATCTACACCAGATCTACACAGTGTAACGAAGTTTTTTTTCTCCCATCAATGATGGGTGAACTATCTTTCATCATGTGATTCACTTCTGACCAATCGTAGAGCAAGATTCTTAAAATGTGGAAAATAATGCATTATAGTCCACATTTTAGTCCACAATTATTGCTATTATTGATATACATGTAACGATATAGTATGTTCATTTCCAAGGAATTTGTATATTTTGTTAATTTCGTTAGTAATGTTAGTAATGTTTGATCTTCTTGGTAATTTAAGTAATGTTAATTTGTTAAGTTATGTTAGTAATATTTTGTTTTCTTGGTAATTTGAGTAATGTAATTTCAATTACAAGGTTACTATTAAGTAACTTTAAGCGTAAATTAAAAAGGCTACTATAGTAAGTAAAAATCGAACTTAATGTATGTTACATGTATTAGTGCTTAAAAGTTAGGTAAACAAATAAATAGGATCACTACTATTTACTTAAAGTACGTTATACTCGATATTTAAAGTAACTTATAATGCACATTATTGAGGCTTATAGAAATGTTCAAAAGCGTTTTTTCATAAATAAAGTTCTGTTTAACTTTATATCATTTTGTGAAATTCAATTTCTTTCATCGTACGATGTACACTGTGCTGTGAGAGATCGTGAATGGAAGAATGATGAGCAGGTACCATAACATTAAAACAAATATATATATATATTCATTGGGTACTCAAGGAGAACATAAAAGCCAACTGGCTATTTACAATCATGCATTATGAATTTGCAATGACAAAAACATCATGTAGTCCACTACATCTAAAATATGTATTTGTATCAATGGAGGCTTAACTTGTCAAGCTTAAAGCCCCACTGTCCTACTTGTAGGTACTTGTTCCCTCCGATAGAAAACCTTCCCCAATCGGTGCCTGTTGGTCCCCCATGATCCTTTCTTTCTTATGTTAGTTGAGAGCTGAGTTAATGAGATAGCCACTTGTCAGTGACCTCGCTGTGTGGTCTAATCCCTTCTGGCCCAGTAGTGTTGACGGTCTTTAATAGGTACCATAACTTAGTCGAGTGAAGTCGGTGATTGATTGGGTAGCGATCATGCATGTTTGTTGATGTGAAGCTAGGGAATAGATGTGATTACACTGTACGCTAAAATGGGCTTGGGAAGAAAATAAGTAAACCACCCCTGTTATAGGCCTACTTCAGGAAAACAAACCGCCATCATCGAAGCTCAGGCTAGAATAATGAGTTAACATCTTCAACTGATATAAAAGTTGACAGCTTATTATTCAATCTAAACGCTACAAGTGAAACCAAGAGTGAGAAAGTTTTATTGATGGAGAGAAACTGGTGTGATGATTTTAAGCATTATTAATAAGTGATGGTGATATGGAGATTGTGTGATTTACATTAGTAGGCCTACTAGGTCCTACATAACGTGCAGTGAGTGCATGATTCCATGCACAATGACAAGTCACAAGTTAGGCGTTACTGGATTAATATTCACGTGGCTCTAGTTATTGGAAAATTATCTTCTTCAATTTCGACTTGAAGATTTAGTAATGATGACTGCTAGTTTTTCCACAGATCGATGTGTCGTTGAGCCATGCCGTCAAAACATTTATCACGTGCATACCAGTACAAAAACTACGTATACACTGCACGGAAGGATTGGTAAAAATTAAACAATATAATAATCATTTTGTTTAACTTTTGCAGATTTCTAACAGATACATACAGAACAAAGAAAGGGGCGATCCTATTATTGTATTATGTCACACTTTTTCCCTCTTCATGAAACAAAAGAAGCGAATAAAACTCTAACAAAAAACAATAAGATTTATCGGCAAGAAGAGAATATTACTTATATTGGATATTTAGATAGAGACGGGGGGAGTGAGGAAGGACCTATAAGGAAGGAGAAAGGTAAGAGAGACATAGGGAGGGGGAAGAGAGAGAAAGTGAGAAAGGAGCTAAAAAGAGGGAGGGGGAGAGAGAGAGAGAGAAAGTGACGAAGGACCTATAAGGAAGGAGAGAGAGGTAAGAGAGATTTAGGGAGGGGGGGGGGGGGAGGAGGGGGGGGGAGAAATGATGCTAATCAATGGTGTACGCCCTGTAAAGACATCATGACCTTGTGATGCATTTGGAGGTCATCAAAGCTTTAATGATTTTAATCGTAGATGGCGTTATCAAATTACTGGTCGGCGACTGATTGGTGTCAAATACATAATGTTTATATCTATCGGCCTTTTGTAATTATTCAAATGTTATACTAATGGGCATACTTATTCAATTATGTTTGTTGATGGTCTGAATAAATTCATTTGCGAGCGAGCAAAAGTGTTAAGATTTGTGAGGTCGCAGTGCCAAAAACTACATGTTATAAAAAGGGGAAAAAAGATTCTGATGGGGGGTTTAAGCACAATCTAATCATGAAAGACTGAAAATATATGTAATAAGAAACATAATTATACCAACTCTTTTGCTCTTAGTTGCTTTAAATTATGATCACATTTCATGGTAAAAGGAAAAGGGGGCACATTTCCAAAGGTAAAATGACAATTATTAGAAAAGAAATATAACACGTGTCACAGCCCCCCCCCCCCCCCTCAGGTACGCCAGTGCATGTAATTGATCGACGTCCTGGGGAGGGGTCTAAAAAAAGTTCAACCGGTCTTGGTAATTTTGGGGGGCACGTGCCCCCCCCCCCCCCCCCCACCCCCGTGGCTGCGGGCCTGCACTCACCAGAGATTAAAAAGGGCACTTATGAGAACGCAAAAGTGACACTTATTACAAAGGAGAATTAGGGGCACTTATCAGAAGGAAAATGGCACTAATTAAAAAGGATAAGGGGTCACGTGTCAACATGACAGGGGTAATGGTCAGAGATGTTGTTGTTGTTGTTGTTGGTTGATTTTTATAGAGATGAAAAGAGGCACTCATTACAAAGTTAAAGGGGGCATCTCTCAAATTTGAATGAGGGCAATCACCGGAAATGAAAAGGGGCACTTATACGAATAAAAAGAGAAACTTGTCAAAATATAAGGGACACCTTTCAGATTTGAAAAGAGGGAATTGTAAAAGGTAAATGGGCACTTATGAGGTGGTAAGGGGCACTTCTTGTACCTGAAAAGGGGCACTCACCTGAGATGAATAGGGGCACTTGTGAGAATAGAAAGGGGCACTTATTATAAAGGAAAATTGGCACTTGTCTTAGGAAAAGGGGGCACCTATGAGATTTAAATATAGTTATTTATCAGAGGTGTGAGTAGGGGCATTTATGAGAAGGGGAAATGGCTTTTATTAAAAAAAAAGGGTATTTAATATCCGAAGGAAAAATGCTATTTATTAGAAAGAAAAAAGGTGCACGTATCAAGAGGTAAGAAGGGGCACTCATAGAAGATAAAAAAGGGCTCTTATCTGAAGTGGAAAGATCGACACTAATACCAAAGAAAAGGACACTTTTTAAAATAAAATGGGCACCTCTCAGATTTCAATGGGGCAATTATCAGAGTTGGTAAGAAAGTGAAACGGGCACCTATTTGAAAAAAGGGGCGCTTATCTGAAATAAAAGAGGGCACCTTTCCTATGTAAAAAGGGGGCACTTTAGGTTTTGTGCCTGACTATAAATTTGGAAATAGAATTATCATTTTTCAACAAACGCATACAAAAGTGTAATTTACAAAAAAATGAGAAAAAACCTAGCTGAAAAATCTTGTCATTTCAGAAACATACAGTAAATCACTGATATCGAATTGGAATAAACCACGTTTGAATTTTATTGAGGGGGGGGGGGGGGGAGGGGCTGGGTACCCAAGCCGGTGTGACGGCAGATCTTGTTACCTTGGCGGATCGTGTTCTCGGAACAAAATCTGCCTAGCAGATATCGTGATCAGCAGCGGATATCGTACCCGCTAATGTGCATTGGCGGATTTTGTTCCTATATAGCTACAGGCAGTGGCGAACCTGGCATACCGCGTCAGGGGGGGGGGGGGGGGGTTTGGGGGGGGGGGGGGGGGGGGGAGGGTGTTTTTTTTTTTTTGGGGGGGGGGGGGGGGGGGTTTTCCCCCCTCCCACGGTTTTTTGATGTTTGCGATCGCGCGATTTCATGCATACCCGTACCTTACTTATGTTTTGTTGATTTGAAAAGTCTTCATAATTCGAAAAAGATTGTTTTATTGGGAGGGGGGGGGGGGGGGGTTAGGGTTAGGGGTGTGACACCCAAATTTGCTGCCAACTTTTAAGGGTGCGACGTCATCCAAATTTGCCGATTAACAAATGCATAGCATCTACCACCCTCCTTCCCTATCCTAAATGTTAATTATTCCATGGTTTAATTAGGCTCTTATCAAATTAAAAAACCTTTTGAAGTAATCATTACCCCCTATAATATTGAAACATGCAACTAATTTGTTTCTACATCGTGATCGACCTGAAAACAAATACAAAAAAGTAATTAGCCCCCTTTTTGTATCTGAATCCACATATCAGTGATAAAAAATAATCATGCGAGCGCGAGGCATTACGAACTGATTTTTCCCTCAACAGTGACAGGAACTGGGCTTATGAAGCCCTTCAAAATTTCTGTCGGCAAATGCGTCACTCTTTTCCTCTTTCCTTCCCTACTTATTTCATTTTTTTTTTCTCTCTCTCTCTCTCCTTTTTTCTTTCTCTTTTTCTTTCCTTTCTTTCCCTTTTTTCTTCTTTTCTTTCTTTTTCTTTTTCTTTCCTTTCGTTTCCCTTTTCTCTTTTCTTCTTTTCTTTCTTTTTCTTTTTCCTTCCTTTCTTTTCCCTTTTCTCTTTTCTTCTTTTCTTTCTCTTTCGTCGGGGGGGGGGGGGGGGGCAATCCGGCCCCTTCCCCCCATAGGTACGCTAGTGGCTACAGGACATGGTCTGATAATTCTATCGTGAATAACATGGCGGATTGCTAGACTTAAATTGTCTGATTTGTTCGTATTGGACATCGAATCTGTAGGCTATTCCGAAAAGCATCCCCCCTTTATTGCATTGACGCCCACAGGCGACAAAGCCTTGTTGTCTCTCTTTCTTCTTGTCCATTCTTCTTGTCCATCGTTCTAATTTTATGTTAAAACCAGCATAATTGACATTTTGGCATTTTTGTTTTATTTATGCCCGAGTGGGTCTAATGGCCTCTAAAGGCCTATACATAAGACCTCCTCCCCAACTGCTGTTTTAACAGAAATAAATCATAATTTAATTACGTATTTATTTCATTTCATTAAACATTTTTCCTGTGATCCAGTCTCTGTGCTTTTTCATTTTCTTTCTTTTCATTTATAACTAAAATGAAGGCAGATATGGGAAGGGTCATGATTGGTCAGAGCAAATTGACGTGTTTGTTTGGAATCTTTCAAACTTTTGTATTACTGCATTTGTTAGCCAAGAAAACCTTTTAGAATAAAACAACCTGACTCCCATAGTAGCGTTTTAAACATTGGTAAGCCCCCCCCCCAAAAAAAAAAAAAAAAAAAAACCAGATTCCTTTGATTTTATAGACCTATATGATAAATTGCAAGAAATAGAAATTATCAACGGCTTCGATCATTTCTTTAAAAATAGATTTATAAGCTAATAAAACAATATAGACCTAATAAACACTCAACTATTATAAGCACTTCTTTTCTATGCTCCCTACCGTTCTTACTGACCTCATTCCTAAACCAAGACTTATACTCATCACATCAATTAGAGCGTACCCTGGTCCTGGTCCTGGCCCTGGGACCAGGCACAACATTAGCGCGCACGCACTACACCCAATTGCAATCGCACGCAGCCTAGCCAGCATGCATGCATGCAGCAAGCGGAGACCGTATACCACTCATAAAAACGATACCTTCAGAATGGAACGATAGCTGCAAAACGGAACACTATCTGCCAGCCACTCTGCGTGGTGCGGTGGGTTACAATATCTGCCGGCAGATTTTGTGACGGGAACAATATCTGCCGGCGGATTTTGTTCCGCGAACACGATCCGCCAGTCACACTAAACGCCGTCACACCGGCCCCGGCCCGGCGGCCGTGGTTACGCCATTGGTTAATAAAACTGGATCCACAACGTACTGTCTTCTTTTCCACATGCCTATACCGTATACGCACCGCGAGTTCAAGTTTGTTTGTCCGACCCTCCGATTACATTACGCACCGGCCTATTTCTATATATATTCACGTGAAATCATGATGTCGTCTATATATTGGTATATTACGTACACACCTGTTGACTTTGAACTTCACCTGCACCATATGTGCACCCGATATACGCGTACGTACGCACGTACATGTACGTGCGATACATTTAACATACACGATCTGTGTGAACCAATTGTTTACTATACACAATAACAACATCGCAAGAAACCATTTCAAGAACTAAGAAGAAAAAAATATATAAATTAGAAATAAAGCTGTTACATCATGTCTGTAAGTAAGATCACTCCTTGTTTATCTAACTGTGAGATGTTGCTTGTTTTACATGTGTTTCGACCAAATTTATATCGTAATCGTAATTTGCAATTAAGGCTAGAAAATCTAGCTGTCAGCTGTCGACCCTCCCGCATTTGGAGATCATAAGTGCTGATCATGAGATAGCCAAGGCCCAAGCCTACTTCTGTGATGTTTCAGAAAATGTGGGCATGCATGCATGCAATGGGCAGTTGCAGCATGCAAATGCAGCATGTATCTGAAGTACATTTAGTAGCTATTGAAGTAGACTTGGGAGCTACTTTATAGACACCATAACCAGACATGAAATACTCACTGGAAATGTATCAGGCAATCAGGCTTGACATCCTTAACTTCCAGTAAAGGTACGTCTGTTCGGTAGAGGTGTCGGTTGCATGAGAGAGAGAGTTCAGGTTGGCTCTATTCCAGGGAAGCTTCCAATAGGAATAGCGCCCTCTAGTGGTGAGGGTGGCTATTGTAGACTGCTATGCTCTGCTACACTCGTAGTCTGCTAATGCAGTCTGCTTCGTGCTTGTAGTCTATATCATAAACTACTACATTCCCCCCCGTTTTAAAGAACTCATCCCAGGGAGAACCTAAACCCTCAAAAAAAATTCGGGTACCACAAGCAGTGGCTGAAACCCGCTAAGACCGGCTTTTGTAACAGCCAGGTCCATCAATCACAACATACAAAACTTAAACAAAACAATGTTGTCCTCCGGAAAAAAAACTTTTTTTCCTTTCCTTTCCTTGAACAAAACCCTCCTCCCTTTGCCAACTACAAAGGGCAACCCCATTATACATCCCATTATAAAAACATCACGCCCTCAAAGGGCAATTCATTATAAACACAATATAATAGAAAACATTATGCCGATCCCCTTTCTTTGTACTGAAAAAAACAAACAAGGGTGATCCAAACAGTATAGTTTTTGTTTCTAAAAAAGGTAAATCAGAAGCAAACAAAATCAAAGGGCGAATCGAGTACCAGCAATGCGCAATTAATTTAAACCGATGTAGTTTAAATCAAATGGCCTCGATGAAACCATACCCAGTTTGCTAAATTTAAACAAATCCTCAAAATATCCCAATAATCACAAACCGGGGTCACTAACCCCGACATCCCAGAGGGAATTGTTCAAGGAATACCCTGAAAGCGGAAGAGAGGTCGATTACCCCTACTTCCCAAAGGGAGCTGGTCAAGGATTACCTATAGCTATAAAATGTGGAGTATACATCAATACCCCACTTAAAACATTACAGGGGTCAGTCACATTGACACCCCTCTCAAATACTTGCAGGGGTCTATCACATTGACACCCCACTCAAAACATTGCAGGGATACTTATCGTCATCCCCCTTAAGTCACTTGAAGAACGAGGAAACCATGAACACAGGCATAAATATGGACCGTGCTAGATTTCTACAACAAGCAGCAGTGCTATACAGGGATAAGGACATGGAGCAGGAGGCTAACTTACAGCCAACTTTGACATGTCTATGGCAAAGTCCTTACTTTGCTATCCCAAGAAAAAGACTACTACAAGAAAGCTGAATGAGAAACTCTCCACAGAAAACTACCCTAATTACAAAAATGCCTGCCAAAAGGATGTAGAGTGAAACAAAGTAAAATGCATACTCCAAATAAACTCACTCACCCCTTTGTCAAGATGATTAATAAATATGACCGACATGATTAGCATGTAGGACAGCTTTCACTCCAACGGAGAGATCCACATAAGTATTTTGACCAATTGTACTAATTCCACAAAACTAGGATTAAACTAATATACATCCATACATTCTGAAGTACATGAAGATCACATCTCCAGTATGCATGGACTAAGGGAATGTTTATGTGCTTTCATGTAGATAACTTAGAAGTGGACATGGTAGCCATAAGAAGATATTTTTGTCTTAATCCTCTTACTAGATCACATAAATATCACAGGATTTCCAACTATCCTGGAAATCATGGAAAAATCCATACCATACCCCCACCATGTATAACAGATGGTACCAGGAACGATAAATTACTTATCAGCTCGAAGATGAAATCACCCATAAGGTAATCCAGTATCCAAGAAGAAGTTTACACGGTGAGAGGGAATTACAGAACAGGAAAAAGCAACTACAGAATTAATATTGAGAAACTTGTCGGCATTAGCCTTTCCCTGAAATAGCAGGGAGGACCTCATCCATCCCTAACTTGTCGGCCAGGTACTTCTCGTCCCACCTTCGTCAGACCCCCGGCAGGGACGGTGAAATCCCTCGCGCCCCACCTAGAGCCTTGGCAAGGTTCTCCAGGTTTTTCTCCAAGCCGGATATCCGGATATCCAAACTGGTAGACAAACCAGATATCTGGCTATCCAATCTTTTCATCAAACCAGACATCCGGTTATCAAAGCTCTTCGCTAAACCGGATATTTGGTTATTCGATCGTACCTCCAACTCTGACATCCGGGTCTCAAGTCTGGAAGGGGAAGGGGTTGCAGGAGTGCCCCGCGCCAGTCGCAAGGCAATATCCACCCTTCGCACCTCGGGTCCTCTGGTCTCGCCCGATTCGGTCGCCATCTTTTTGGCCTGCCGGGTACAGCCGTACATGACCTTATGCGCGTGCTGAAACCAGCGGATTGCCTCCACTGCTTCTCCAACGTTAGAGAGGCGCTGATTAAGGGCATGACACCCAGCATCGCTGTCGATGCAGCCCTGACATAAACGCAATACCAGTTGCCGCTGCACGTAAGTATCTGGGACCCCAGGAAATGCCCGGGATGCAAGCCGGTGCAATTTGTCTGCCCATTCAGGCAAGGATTCCGTGAGACCCTGCTTAGCAGTGTTAAATTCAAGCAGGGTTGCCTCCGGAGGCTCTCGGTATCCAAACCGGCCCTCCAGCTGGCGTACTACCCCGAAATAACCCATATTCGGGTCCCGCTCCTGAATCCCATCGAAAAACTCGCTTGCCTGGCCGTCCAGACACCAGCACAACTGGTTTAGGCGCTGTGGATAATCCCACTCGCAGGCATACGCAAATGCGGAGAATTTTCGGAAGAACGCGCGCCAATTCCCACGCCCGTCGAATCCGATCGATTTGGGGAGTGGCTGATAAGAAGCCCTCCCTCGGTTGCGTCCCCAATCTCCCTCCCCTCTAGACAAAGACGGTCGGGGGAATGCATCGCCCATTTCCGGGGTCAGGGTTGGAAAAGTCCGGGCCGGCCCTGGTAGGGAAGTATCTTCCCCACCTTCATATCTCCACGAATTCGCGCGGGAAAACCCGTCCGACTCTCTCACCGGGGGAGGATAACTGTCATGGGGATAAACCTGTGCCCCAAGACTTCTTCCTCCGGATTCTCCGGATCCTCTCCCCCGGAGCGTGCTACTCCAAAAATCGCCCGTTTGGAATATTGCCCTAGATGGCATCCTGGGGGACTCTCCCCCATAATCCAAACGCGATCGGAAGTCAAACCAGCCTTGCAGATTGCCTACATCCGCAAACATAGCAGAGGACTCCAACAGCTCAGGAGTAATCCCCCCATGCTTTTCCCGGAGTTCTAAAATACGCCCCGCTCGAACAGGGCTTACCCCGGGCATGGCCAGCAACTCCTCAAACGTACAACTATTAATAGGGACCTTCTCCATATCCCCACAGTGCTAGGTTAAATCCTTCAACAATAGGACAAAACCTACAACAATAAAATAAATCCCAGAATATTAATTGATCTATTCAGCAATTATAAACACCCTACAACCGCAGGTGAATAATTGAAGTTATTGAACAGAACAATATACCAGGATATATAACCACCAATAAAATAAATCCCAAAATAGTAATTAAACTACCCAACAATTATTAATACCCATACAAGCACAGGTAAATAATTGGATAGAATACACTAGGATATTTTAGTACCAATAAAATATATCCCAGAAGATTAATTAAACTACCCAACAATTATTAATACCCATACAACCACAGGTAAATAATTGGATAGAACACACTAGGATATTTTAGCACAATTGCAATCACAATCACAATCAAAACAAAGGAAACACAGACCCCTACTGCCCTAGATCAATTCACCGAACCGATATAAAATATCGACAAGGAGCCTACTTCACTCAAGAATGAGCTATTACTCCCCCGCCTGAGAGGTTCGATGAAATAAAAAGAAGGAGCTACACCCCTCCTTGCGCCCTAACCAATACACCAGAGACAGGGTAAGATATACCCACCCCGGCACTGACTGTAATAAACCCAATGTCCTACTAAATTTAATCCCTAATACTAGTATTAAACTCTAAGTCTATAATTATTCTTATATTCTAAAACAGTTCCTAAATATAAGAAATAACAAATACTATAATTGTATCTGCATATTAAATGCAATAGATGCCCTAATCCTCCAACACTACAACTGCCCCACCTCCGCACCGCCAAGACTCACGACTACCCTGGGATAAAACTCCCAGAGCCAAGTCCTCACCCACGGTCACAAAAGTGCTATCTATTTATCTGGTATCTACTGTTTCCCGGAAAACACCCCTACAACGGAGTTAAAACCGAACAGTCAACCAAGATAAACAATCAAAAGCAATTCCAGTTATAGATTCACCAGAACAACATCACAATCAATACAGATTCCAACCAAAGCAAGTTATGTAATAAAATACAAGTAACCTAACCTAGTTAGTAGAGGTCTAGAGTCTAGCCTCTAGGTTCTATTCAATTCGCGAAGGAAATTATAAATACAACTCCCTCCACCAACTAAACAAACAGACCAACAAATCTGAAATATTTGCCCTAAACTAACCTAAGGAGTAAGGATTGCTAAGAACTATTTAATAATTGGAAATTGTTTACACCCTACAATTTGATTAAGTTATTTTATATAATAATTAATAGAATCAACTTAACCAATCCTGCGAAGGAGACTAGAATCACCCCCTCCACAGTAGCAGAACCCATGGGTATGATGGGAGCAGAACCCCCACGATATCCACTAAATCTAGATTTATTATCAGTAAGCTTCACGCCTCCGAAACAAATTAAACGAATCCAAACAGCTTGTCTTCAACAAATAATCACTAGCTTTATTTGTCTCCTATTCCCCCTTTATTTTTAATTATTTAATAATTGGCTAAAACAGAGCCCCTGGCCCCTACCACCAAGCGGGTAGGTGGGCCTAGACGGAACTGCTGGTAACACGAGCACTCGCACACGTAATACAGCCAGTCCACGTATCAAAAAATAAACGAAGGAAAAGCCCGACAAAATCGGGATAAAGGAGAAAAAGCAATGATTAAAAGGCAAAAGCAACGGATTTCCTACCTTACGATCCACGAGAATCCCACCTCTCACAACTCCAAAAGTACTTGTAAGTTGAAGGAGTTTACGATTTTGCAGGAGCAAGACTTTTGTTTGTTATTGACAGTCGAGTCAAAAAATAGATCGCAACGCTCACGTCACGCACCCCCAGATATCCTCCGCTGTTTCCTAGAAATCTCTCTCGCACGTGTTTAGAAATTGAAACTTCTCAACACGTGAGCGAATGGGGACGTACTCTGGAGGATCTGGGTGGGCGAAATTCCGCCGCCCTGATTGGTCTATCCCCTCCAACGAACGTGTGCGAATCTTGAATTCCAATCTCCTCAAGATTCACGCTCGGGGGAACATGAATGGAAAAACATAACCCAGCCTGGGGATAGGCCTATATATACAACCATCCCCCCTCGGTTATTCCTGGAATGTTTCCCACATTCCATCATCCATTGTTCTACAGATCACATTCACGCCATTCAATAAGAACGCTTCCATAAACATTCAACATGGCTGACCATCTCATCCTGTCTAAGCCAACAGGTTGATAATGATATACCATCATTCCATCACACCCAACATTAAAAATACATAAAACAGGACATTCACCACACTAGTATTAAAACTAGCCACAATTAACATAACACATCCACTCCCGGGATATAAAACACCGTATTTCACTGCAGCCATCCGGCCATGGGCCTACCCAGCCCCCACCGAACCCGTCAGCCCTTCACGGCGCTCGCTCCCGTAAAGGCACAGAAAGTTTAAAATTCACCATTTTAAAACAAATGGTCGGCCGGAACTACGGGCAGGCAACGCCCACTACCCCCAACCGGAAAATTTGTTTCCACTAGGAAACTAGCGAGCATTACCCCGCACAGCTCCAAAGCGCAACTCGGCAAATTTAGGTCCACGCCCCGTTTTGACAAAATAAATTGACAAAACAACACAACAAGTTACCCCAAAACGGTGCATTTCGAGGTCCTAAAAGTCCGTGACGCCAATGAAGTAGACTTGGGAGCTACTTTATAGACACCATAACCAGACATGAAATACTCACTGGAAATGTATCAGGCAATCAGGCTTGACATCCTTAACTTCCAGTAAAGGTACGTCTGTTCGGTAGAGGTGTCGGTTGCATGAGAGAGAGAGTTCAGGTTGGCTCTATTCCAGGGAAGCTTCCAATAGGAATAGCGCCCTCTAGTGGTGAGGGTGGCTATTGTAGACTGCTATGCTCTGCTACACTCGTAGTCTGCTAATGCAGTCTGCTTCGTGCTTGTAGTCTATATCATAAACTACTACACTATTATAAGTTATTTGTATTCTTTATGATATTGGAACATTTCTCTACCAATTCCATTTCTTAATCTAGAGTGGACGTCAAAAGCAGCATCCTCCTGATGAGGACGAAGCTGAGTCAGGCTTGACAACTGCACTCAAGGTAGGAGGAGTGGTAGGTTTCGGAGTAGGGGTCCTAACTGCATTTGGAAAATGGCTATATGACGCTGGTGCAAGCAGTCGGCAGCCCCCAGCACCCACAGTAAATTATGTAAGTTTAGTTATTCATTTATTTAGTGTGTTATTATGTATCATTCATTACTTACATGTATGTTGATACCCTTTTCAAGGGTATAATGCTCTCCATAAGAACTGTATTATTATTATTAGAAGTAGATCTAGTAGTAGTAGATCTAGTCTAGTAGTCTTTGTTTGTTTAAAATTATCGCAAAGACTTAGAAAAAAAGTCAATTAACGTCGAGCAATTTCAACAGCCTTATGCATTTGTTCGAGCATGACATGATCATTGCCTAATCTAAGAAAAAGATTTCTATAGGGAATAAAATATGGCATTAAAATTGATTTTGTGAAAGTCTTGTCAATTTAGTTGTTTCTTGTTGTTGTAATCAGCAGCATGGTATTATAACAAGTAATACTTGATATGAATACAATTAGAATAAAGAAAAATACAGCTGCGGCTGAATGTAATCAGACATGTATGTAGTTGTTAGGGGGGGAGGAAAAGATGCAAAAAGAGATAGAGAGTGAGTTAGACAAGAAGAAGAAAAAGAAGGAAGAGAGAGAGAAAAAAAGAGAGATAGAAAGAGAAAGACATTAGATAAAGGAAATGGGATAACGAATTAAAAAAGAGCAAACGCAAAAAATTAGTCAAAAACAGGATAGAGAGAATCAATTCAAAATATTATTTGTTTTGTTTTATTCCTTCTATTTCCTTTAGTACATGGACTATCGCACCTTCCAACAGAACAACCTCACCTTCCAACAGAACAACCCTACCGTCGTAATGAACCCCCAACGCCAGAGCGACCAGTACCAGTACCGGTATAGGCACAGTTACCCCCCCAGAAACCCATCTTTACCCGTCTGCTCCTCCGACCAACGGGTATCCCCGGTGAGTTCTATGTGTGCCCTGTTTAAACTGTAACTTTTTGGTTAAGTATAGGGGGGAGGGGGAGGGAAACACAGAAAGAGAAAAGATAGATAGAGAGTGAGTTAGACAAGAAGAAGAAAAAGAAGAACAAGGAGAAAAGGAAGGAGGAAGAGAGAGAGAGTGAGAGAGAAAGAGATCAGAGAAAGGAAATAGGATAACGAATGAAAGACAGATTGAACGCGAAAATTAAACAAAGACAGGACAGAAAGAATCAATTCAACAATATTTTTTGATTTGTTTCATTCCTTCTATTTCCTTTAGTATGAGCGCAACAACACCGTCGCACTTTACGAACCCAACGACCAGTTCGAGAGGTACGACAACCCAGCTAGCTACGGACGGACAGGGACTGCCCAACGGCCCCAGAGCTACAGCTCCTCCAATCAGCGGTCATCCCAAGTGAGTTCTATGTGTGCCATGTTTAAACTGTAACGTTTTTGGGTATTACCTGTAGTTACCTGTCTTCCCTGGCTCTAATTTAAGACGTAGTCCTATAATGCCCACCTTCCTTCATTCAAAATCCACTGCATGTGATATTGTGTCATAATTTGATTGATTGATTGATTGAAAAGGTTTTATCATGATTGCACTTTGCAACCAAATGGCTGAATTATGTACAATTTACATTGGCAATAATACGGTTTGAGCAAAACAGATCAACTTTGATAAGAACTAGAAAACTCCCTCCCGACCGTCATACATTGGACTCTTTGGAGTAAAATAAGTACCCGGTATATGAGTTAAAACCTTAGACACCATTATGATCTGAATTGTTATGTCATGATTGCCACAAAAAGAATGAGAAAAGAGAAGAAGAAAAAGCATGCATGTTACCCCCAACAACCTGTATTTACCCTTCAGCTCCTCTGGCCACTTGTTATCCCCAGTGAATGCTATACATGCTGCCTGTTTAAACTGCAAACTTTCGGTTTAGTATAGGCGAGGTGGGGGGGGGGGGACACAGAAAGAAGTAGAAGAAAGAGAAGGAAAAAAAAGAAGTAGAATAAGGAGAAAAGGAAGGAGGAAGAGAGAGAGATTGAGAGAGAAAGAGATCAGAGAAAGGAAATAGGATAACGAATGAAAGACAGATTGAACGCGACAATTAAACAAAGACAGGACAGAAAGAATCAATTCAACAATATTTTTTGATTTGTTTCATTTCTTCTATTTCCTTTAGTATGAGCGCAACAACACCGCCGTACTTAACGACCCTAACGGCCAGTACAACAGGTACGACAACCCAGCTAGCTACGGACGGACAGGGACTGCCCAACGGCCCCAGAGCTACAGCTCCTCCAATCAGCGGTCATCCCAAGTGAGTTCTATGTGTGCCATGTTTAAACTGTAACGTTTTTGGGTATTACCTGTAGTTACCTGTAGTTACCTGTCTTCCCTGGCTCTAATTTAAGACGTAGTCCTATAATGCCCACCTTCCTTCATTCAAAATCCACTGCATGTGATATTGTGTCATAATTTGATTGATTGATTGATCGAAAAGGTTTTATCATGATTGCACTTCGCAGCCAAATGGCTGAATTATGTTCAATTTACATTGGCAATAATACATACAAAACATGTGGTTTAAGCAATACGGATCAACTTTGATAAGAACTAGAAAACTCCCTCCCGAATATCATACATTGGACTCTTTGGAGTAAAATAAGTATATGAGTTAAAACCTTGGAGGAAGAGAGAGAGAGAGTGAGAGAGAAAGGAAATGGGATAACGAATGAAAAAAGATTGAATGCGAAAATTAGACAAAAACAGGATAGAGAGAATCAATTCAAAATATTATTTGTTTTGTTTTATTCCTTCTATTTCCTTTAGTACGTGGACTATCGCACCTTCCAACAGAACAACTTCACCTTACGACAGAACAACCTCACCTTACAACAGAACAACCGTACCGTCGTAATAAACCCTCAACGCCAGAGCGACCAGTACCAGTACCGGTATAGGCACAGTTACCCCCCCAGAAACCCATCTTTACCCGTCTGCTCCTCCGACCAACGGGTATCCCCGGTGAGTTCTATGTGTGCCCTGTTTAAACTGTAACTTTTTGGTTAAGTATAGGGGGGAGGGGGAGGGAAACACAGAAAGAGAAAAGATAGATAGAGAGTGAGTTAGACAAGAAGAAGAAAAAGAAGAACAAGGAGAAAAGGAAGGAGGAAGAGAGAGAGAGTGAGAGAGAAAGAGATCAGAGAAAGGAAATAGGATAACGAATGAAAGACAGATTGAACGCGAAAATTAAACAAAGACAGGATAGAAAGAATCAATTCAACAATATTTTTTGTTTTGTTTCATTTCTTCTATTTCCTTTAGTATGAGCGCAACAACACCGTCGCACTTTACGACCCTAATGAACGGTACGCCCGGTACGACAACCCATCACCTAGCTACAGGACGCCTACGGGACAGGGACTTACGCGGGCCCCAGAGCTACAGCTCCTCCAATCAGGCCCCAAAACTACGGTACCCGTTACCAGAGATAGAAAGTAATCTACCGGTATGTGATTACGAGAGGCTGATTTTTTTGAAAAAAAATTCTCAAGGCTTGTTGAACCGTAGGTTCAACAGAGTCAAAAAAAGAAAATGAGAAAAGAAAATGTAAATAAAAAAAAAAAAAAAAAAAAAATCGTGACAATCATTTTGGTATTCATTATTCGCAACAAGAGAATATAAGTTGTGTAGTGGACATTATCAGATAATTTCAGAGAGAGAGAGAGAGCAAGGGAGAGAGAGAGAGAGGGAGAGAGAGAGAGAGAAAGAGAGACAGATAGGGAGAGAGACAGAAAAATAGAGAGAGAGACAGAGAAAGAGAGAGCAATCTTAAAAAGCCATCATGTGTTGCATTTTGAGGTCTTTAATGGTATGGTATCAGATAATTTCAGAGAGAGAGAAAGATAGGGAGAGAGACAGAAAGAGAGAGACAGAGAAACAGAGGGAGAGAGACAGAAAAAAATAGAGAGAAAGGGAGAGACAGAGAGGGAGAGAGACAGAACAAATAGAGAGAGCGATCGAGAGACAGAGAGAGAGAGAGAGACAGAAAGAGAGGGAGAGAGACAGAAAAAATAGAGAGAGAGACAGACAGAAAGAGAGAGACAGAGAAAGGGAGGGAGAGAGGGAGAGAGAAAGAGAGGGGAGAGACAGAAAGAGAGATCCATCTTAAAAAGCCATCGTGTGTTGCATTTTGAGGTCTTGAAAGCTATAATGCTTTTAATCGTAGATGGCGTTATCATATTACTGGTCGGCGACTGATCAGCGTCTATCGGCCTCTTGTTATTATTATTCAAATGTTATACTGAACCAGTGGCGGATCCAGGGGGGGGGGGGGCAAACGGGGACGTGCCCCCCCCCCCCACCCCGGCCAAAAAAAAAAAAAAAAAAATTAGTGTGCACTCCCCCCCCCCACTGAGCGAATTTGCGGCCGGCGCGATTTTCAAATATTCGGGAGCAAAAAAAAAAAATGTGCTCTTACCCCCCCCCCCCCCCCCCCGCTTATTCAGCGGCTGGCTGAGTCGTAGCGATATTTTTTTTGGACCCCCCCCAAAAAAAAAGAAAAAAAAAAGAAATGTGATCTTACCCTAAAAAAAAAAATTGTTGCTCTGTTTTTCATGTTTTTCTGCATCTATTAAAAGCAAATTTACATTTGGAGTGGACTTTAAAGGTACTATGTCCCATTTGCAGGCCCCAAAAATGAAAAGGTTAAATTCCAACGGCATTTGAAAGATAGTAGGCCTACTAATTTAGAACTTCCCTTTGAAAAAAAAGGGGGGGGGGGGCTTGAAAATGTCTTTAAGTGGGAAAATAATGACTATTAGTTGTCGAAGTGACTTAAATGCTACCAAGTCAATAAGTAATAGTCTGATTTCAGACCATCGTACGTTTTGTGTTGCGCAAAGAATTCAATCACTTTAATTTTGGCCATTACACGAAGTGGGTTAGACAAATGCTCATAATACCTTTACAGCCGGATTTATTTTGTTGTATGTTATTACCGAAGAAGAACAAAAGCCAGTCACTCACTCAATAGTCTAGCAATTAATAAACAGGTTTCCTTGCATAATTTGAATATTAGGATACTGCTAACGTTTAAATTTCACAGATAGGACATACATGACATATTCATAATTCCCGCAAAGTTCTACAGAATTTGTGTTGGCTGCCGAAAGTGACATAGGTCTAGTAGGGCTATCTTTAAGTTGGTTCAACATTTTGTTTAAATGATGCAAGAAGGGGCGTTCAATCTTATGCAACAAGTGTCACTGTTTCGCAATGCAACACCGTACTAGTGCTTTTTTTCATTATGAAACAGGTACATGTAAGTAAAGTTTAGTCTAAATGATGTGGTCTAGTCATTTTCATTACTCTTCATAAAAATAAAAAGATTTGGCAGATTATTACACTGAGTTTTGCAACTCCTTAGCAATGAGATGATTTACATGGGAAAGAGTTGCATGCAATGATAATAATTACTAGATTAATAAAAATAATGCCGTTTTGCCAAAATATGATTGTAATGTAAAACATTCAAATAAATAGGAATATGAATATATATCAAATAAACAAAAAAGAAACGTGATGAAAAGATAACAGAACTAAAAGGAAGATGGAAAGACGATTGAATTAATCTTATAATGCACTCAAACTTGCAAAACATTTGTTCTAATTTCCAAAGCCCTCATTTCCATCGCATATGAAAGGAAATAAATATTGATAACTGCAGAAAAATGACGAAACCCCCGCACGTATGACGATTATGTAATGCGAGTGGATTCAACCAAATGACCCGTATTACGAGGGGTGTTATATTGTATTATGAGGGACGCAATACAGGAAATATAGGGACCCATTATTTTCTCAGCCCATGCGAATTTGTAGTTAATGTAGAATTATCCATATTGGTGATGCCTGACTAGCTCTTTTTATCAACTACTTCTATACCTGGATGTATTTTGTGGACTTTTTTTCTCTTATCGATAAAGTCCTCACCCAGCTCAAACGGGAAGGAGAAGAATATAAGACAATAAATATTTCCAACAAGGGAAAGCAACATTACTTTGATTAAATCACCATTACACATCTTAAATAGAAATTTACAAGTTATATCTCCAACAAAGTGCATTAAAATGGACAAAACTTATACCTGCATCTGGAATAGGAAAGCACTATAAAATCAACATTTTTCCTGCAACATGTAACATAACTTATTTGTTTGCAAAGGGTCATTATATAAACATTAACATAATTATAAATTATGGAATCACAGTATTACCCTTTATCATCATCTCATAATTACCACCATGTGCTAGCGTATACAATCTCATCCACTCACCCTTTGCCTCCCCTCCTATATCTTGGTAATGTAAAAAATGCATTGCTCAAATACAAAATAAAATTTACCCAGATTATAAAGCTTTAATGTCTAATCATTATGATTATGCTTTAATGAATGTAATCTACATCATTTTTGTAAATGATGAGCGATGGCAAATTCATTCAAGGGATATAATTACATTTTGTTCAATGCCACAAATAAAAATACTACTATTAAAGTGACAGCCAGTTGGCAAAACTATTGCAGCTGATATCTTCCACTTTCTAGTCGAGATTAAAAGAATAATATTTGTGGTAAGGAATGCCTCATATGGTTGCTAATCTAAAGGTGATACTCTATTAGCAAGGACCGTTTCTATATATATGGCACTCTGGACATGTTCTGCCGACAGGGTATTAGTCCCGTTCTCTCTCTGCTGAGGAGTGCCTTCAATTCTCTCTGGTTACTTTACCAAGATCCCTTTAATAATAATAATAATAATAATAATAGCCTAATAGTCCACTCCAAATTTTATTAAACCGAAACGGAAATTCTTTTTGCCCGATTGATCGTGAGCCCGGCAGCCACTGAGCAGCGCCAGATCGACGTTGCTCTATCCCTTATTGTTGAACGCCAAACAAGGTAGCAACAACTCCCATCTTTTACCTTGCTTTACTGGATAAACCAGACATCTGAATTATGAAGATAGGGGGGTGGGCAAAGACGTTTAAATATAAGAGGTGGGTGCAGGGAGGGGGGAGTCCCCCCCCCACTCCCTTGCAAAGCGGGGAAGATCAAATTATTAGAGAAAGAAGACGATTCGTTGTACCGTTCTCGACTCTTAATCCTTTTTCTTCTTACGTCCTCTTCCTTTCTTCTTTTTTTTTTTTTGGGGGGGGGGGGGGCGACCGCCCCCACTGGTTACGCGCCTGGGTGATATCAATATCATATTTCATAAATTATTACATCCTGTACCAAGCACTTGGTATTAGGTATAGTGTAGCACAGCCACGGCAAAGGCAAATCACTAAACACTGTCAAACGCAGTTTGACACTGAAAGGTGATTGTCTTTTTCGCCATTTTATTTTGGTAAACTGAGGATCGAGGGAGGTATAAGTACCAAGTGCCCTCTAAGCTAAGCATCTCTCAACTCCGGATCCGTAGCTCACCAGACCCCCCCCCCCCTCCTCCCTCTTTTTGAAAATTATTTTCACCTTTCTCCAGAACTCAACCTTCTCTTTAACCCTTGTCATATTAAAGTCAGATAATAAGAAACTGGCTAGATCTAGATAGGCTCAGCTTAATTATTAATAGCATACACACCTGGCGTGCAATACACGATATATCTGGAAACAATTTTTTTTTACATAACTCACATCGCAGCGGGCATCGCAGTCAGCTTATTTTTATCCACTGCATGAATATAAGAAAGCAATAATTTCACATCATGCCGTGGGTAAGTAAGATCACTCCTTGTATTTCTAACTTTGAGATTCTGCTTGGTTTACATTAATTTGTTTCGGCCAAATTGATATCGTGTTTTGTAAGTGTATTCAAGACAAAGTAGTTCGCGACGAATATGTCGTTACTCTTTGTATACGTTCCCAAGCCGCACACCATACCTTCGCACAATCCTTATTTTGTTTTAGCTTATAATTTCAACATTGCATTATGTATTTCAGGATATTAAAACCCAAGATGATAACTATACAAATCGAACTTATTTTGATATATTATTATCGCTTTTGTCTAAAGCGAATCACTACTTTGCAAATTTCAACATTGCAATAATTTTGTGTATTTCTGGAAATTCAAACTTTTAACTATACAAATCAAATTGATTATGTGAAACTCTTTCTCTCGTTTGCAAAGTCCATGCAATTGTCTTCATGTAAAGTGCATCAGCTTCTACCAAAAAGTAGGACTTGTCACTATCAGCCACTGTAGAGTTACGATGTCGAACTACACGATTTCAAGCTTGTGATTTATGGACTTACGATCTATTCTAACCAATCGCAACTCTAAATGACTCTTTTTAATAAATATAATACTGTAACCCCAAATGTGCATGCCATATTATAATGCATGAATGTGTCCAGATTTCTAGGGAGAAAGCATTTGGCAAGAAAAAAAAGTCTTCAAATTTTTAGGTATTCTATTAATTTACTCGAAAAATCCCCGCTAGCAAAAAAAAACACAATTAAAAACAAGACCGATTAGAACGTTGTAAGTGTTTTTCTCGGGAGGGGCCCCGGGGGGGGGGGGGAAGCATCCTTTCTTTGCGAACGGGGAGTGCAGAGCACAAGACGGGTGTACAATTATTTGTTTTCTGTACTTAAGGGATGTCAATTGGGCTTTAAAAGGAGGCATGGGTCAGCTGTACATGCTCCCCCTAAATGTATGCACATGCATATGCATGCATCTGAAGTTAGTACATATTTTAGTAGC
>JAVYIG010014242.1:0-42698 GCA_035222895.1 Strongylocentrotus droebachiensis
AACTTCACCTGAAACAGCACAAAATACGTATTTGATATACACCACTGTAACATTGCTATCTTCCGAGATGACACTGCTTGAATTGAATTTATAATAATAATTATAATAATAATAATACCGGTAATGTATTTATACAGTGCATTTACCATATACATGTTCAAACGCGCTTTACAGTTATATTATTGACAAAAAGGAGAGTTTTTAAGATAATTTTTGAAGGTATTGACAAATTGTTGGTTACGAAGAGATCATCGGTAGGTTATTCCAGTTTGGGAGCAGCAGTTGTGGGTAGCATCTTGTGTGGGTAGCATCTTGGGAGACGGGTGGTTCAGGGTGATGCCTTGAGAGGAGCGAAGGGAGTAGCGGGATGGTTGCCTGATAGTGATAAGTTCAGATTGGTAGGGAGGAGCCAGACCGTGGATGCATTTGAAGGTGAGAAGAAGTATTTTGTATTGAATCCTGGACCTGATGGGTAGCCAGTTCAATTAATGTAGGGATAGGTTTCGTAAAAACATGCACAGTCAGAGAAGACAATAAATGTTTCTTACAAATATGGATAAGACAATTAAACTGAAAATACACTAATTACAAAATGGTTGGATCATTAAAATGTGACAGAAACCTTTAGGTAGAATGATCTTACACAAAATGCAAAAACTAACATGCACAAAAAATAGAGAGACAAAACATACTACAATTGTAATTACACACATAAATAGTGCTTTGAGAAGGCCTGCAGTCCTGAAAAGGGCTATATAAAAACAAGCTACTATCATTATTACCTCAATTAATCCTTCTTTTTCGGCATCAGCCGCAACGAAGACGGCAGCAGTAGCTGGATCACTGGGATCCGATGGGGTCTACCGTGGTCTTGAAGTCAAAGGAAACGTCCAATGCACCCTGAGGGGTGGTCATCATGTGGGCAGCTAGGTGGGCCTCTCGCTGGACAAAGCTCACTATGTTGGTCAGACTCACTGTATTAAAGACAAGATGACCGTATGACGTCATAATGAGATGGACAGTGGAGAATCTGAAGCCTGTCTGCACTAGTTTGGCCAGGAGGGATTAGACCTCCCTACATGGTCACTGACAGGTGGTTTTCTCATCAAATCAGCTCTCACTTAACATAAGAAAAAGGGGATCATGGGGGACCAACGGGTACCGCTTAAGCATTGTTTGCTGTATAGAGGGCGCAAGTAGCTACAAGTAGTGCAGTCCCGCTTTAAGCCCACCGCACACTATATGCAATCTGGCTACGATTCCAATTTGGGAAGTGGTTGAGATAGCATATGATGTGAACAATTAAAATTGTAAAATTTTAGTGACCAAGGATCTGAAAAGTCATATGATTTAATAGTAATTTTCAAGGAATATCAAGGAACTTTCAAGCTTTCTTGGGAAGAAATAGCTAAATTGGCTCAGAATCATAGTGACGTTTCGGCTTTTATTCTGACTAGAACAGTTAAATGCAACAAAATTCTGGTTGTTACTATTCTTATCATTATTTAGAACCTAAATCACAAAGATGAAATTTGTTAAGATTTCCTATCTAATGTAATAGCCATTTCCTTGAATATCGGATCACATGAGAATCGTAAAGTGTACAGTGGGTTTTACAGATCTTGTGGACAGTTAGAAATCTGCACACACTTTCACGTACCAGTACCTGTAACATACAAACATAACGCCACTTCAAAAGATTTTGAAAATTGAGTGCTGTGATATCAATCTGATTCCACACTTTATGAAATACGTAAAATATAGCTCAAGTTTATTGGATTCCATCCGTCTACAAAAGCATATTAATAATTTTAAATATGCAGTAGAGCTATCAAACTGACAACTTTTCTTTCTTAGTTATAACTGAAGTTTTCAAAACAAGAACTGTTCGACAAAAAATTCTAGTAACGGAGCGTACTTACCATCTCCTCTACATCTCAGTTTTCCCAGCTGATAAGAAGCCGATGACCCTGCATCACCGGTATCCCCAAACCTGAGCTGCGTGACAGGTAGATGATCCTTCTCTGTCAGGTAGCCCTCATCAACACCATTGTTTGTAGAATCAGCATCACAGTTACAGTACTTGGAGTTATCTGGAGCACACACCATACCAATACCACATGCACACTGATATGAGAAATGTGAAGAAAGAAAGAAAAGGGGGATATCATGTTATGTATGATGATTAAAGAGTTCGGAGTCAGCCATTCAGGAGAATAGTAACAACTTCATTCAGGGAAGAAAAAAAAATTAAGCAGGATAATATTACATGTATAAAAGTTTTTAAATGATGTAACGTCTAATAAAGAGATGATAGGCTTTAAAAACAGGAGGAAAAATATGAGAATGGATGATTCCTTCAAGAAAATATTTGTGAGCACGTTTCATGTCTCAATTTCTCTGTGTATTGCCAAGTGGGCACAGGTGAAAATTGTACAAAATGGAAGAATACAAAGGGGGGAACGATTCTCCTGTAATATGCAAGCAATAATCACTTTGCTTGCAACTTTCTCATAGTTTTTCTTCCAACATTGTCATGATAACGATGAAGCTCATTGAGACTGTTCGGAATCCGATGCTGAGGCATGTGCAGCTTGTTGAACTTAAGAACAAACTACCTTTAAATGTCAAAAACTGTCAAACTATTAACCAATTCGAAACTTGTCTTAACCCTTACTGTACTGGGCTATTTTGAGCAGCCTCTGACTGGGGGGGGGGGGGGGGGGGGCCTGGGAGGCCCCCCCCCCCTATGATCTCGGCCGTCGATTGTCCGATGGACACGAAAATTTGCATGTTTGTAGATATTTACGTAAGGAACAAGATGGTATAATTAGTTTTTTCCGAATATGCAAATTTTTGTCGTTAGCCTAATTAATTATGCAAAATGCACTAATTTTATGCATTTTTACAGAAAACGTGTCAAACTCCACTTTTTGAATGTTGAAACTCATTATTCATATGAAACTTCTTTTCTAACACAAAAAAGTTATTTTAATGTAATTAATAATGATAATTTATGCAAATTTTGATGCGATTTTTATTTATTTTTTATTTTTTTGATGACATGCGCATACTAATTGTTATGTAACGCCTTACAGGTATATCCGATTTCGACGAAAATGGTATCAAAATGTGCGTAAGACTTGAGGAAAAAAAGTCATGAAACGACAATTCAAAATTCCAAGCGGTTGCGGCGCAATCTTCGTAAATGTCGAGGTTTAGACACAATTATTCAAAATTGCTTTTGATGATTAACTCTGTTCACATTGATGTGTATTTCATATGTATTGTAATGTGTAGGTTTATTTGCACTTTTTTGTTTTGTTTAATATGTAATTTTTTATCAGTCTATTTTGTTTGTTATGGTGCTTAGAGACTTCGGTGGTAAGTGCTATATGAGCAACGTTTTATTATTATCATTATTATTTGTTTGAAGCAGTGTTAAGTGTTAACTTACCCTTCCTGTTCCTACAGGTGCTCCACCCCAGTTGACCATCTTCTGATCATGTCTGTTCACCCACCAACCATAGGGAGATCCACCTATACAACAAACAAACAAACAATCAAACAATCATAAACACATCAGTCAAAGGTAATGTGAATTTACTGGTAATGATTTAAATGTCACACACTCAGAGCTAGAAGAGCATTAATAATAATAATAATAACTAGACATATAATACTTGTTTGGAACAAGTATAGGTGGGCTGGTCAACTAAAATTCGAGACAAAATAGAACAAAAAGAAGCGAGATACTGCTTAAAAATTCTTAAAAAGCAATATCATGTAGTTTCCTGAAATGAACGAAATTCACCTTCTATAGGGATAACACGCAAATTATGAAATTTCTGACATGAGGCCTTTAATCAAAATTTTCACTATGATGACGTCATCAAAATGAAAAATGGTGTAGACTGAGCTTGTAGAGAATTGTCTTAGCTACATCATATCGAAATTTGGAAGAAAATCGATCAATATTTACAAAGATACAATCGATGTTACATAAATATGCTGACGTCATAATATGCAAATTCGTATTTTGAGTTCCAAGGCCATTAAGATGATGTCACGATACACTTAATGGCCAAATGAGACATGAAATCATATTTCTGACTCATACTCTTTTCAAATATTAAAACAGAATTGGGGTCCAGGTGCATCCCAATGAGCTATAATGGATTGTGTATAGGCATTTTTTTGCCCATGTATGTTATGTATTACAAGAGCTCGCGCGCACTGACATTTATCTTGAATTTACGCTCATCTTGTTAATAATGGTCATAAAGAGATAAACATGGTATCAAATTCCTTGAAAAAATATGAGAAATATCATGAAAGAAAAAAAAATGGCGATTCTATGTTTTGTAATGGTGTTACGCGCGAAAACGCGCACGCATGCTCGTACGCGCGATTTTTTATAAAATGCTTAATATGACCTGAAACGTATGCAAAATAAATTTTAGACAATTTTGAGCATTTAAAAATTTTGCGCGCGCACTGCGTTTTTTGACCCGAAATTGACCGGACGGATATTGACCTTGATCATGTTGAATATGAATGAAAAATGATTTACCGTTATGAAAATATGATCATGAGTAAATTTTCAAAAAAATTCACAAAATGGCGCCTAGATGACGTCATCAGTCAAGGTCAAGGTTGAAAACGTTGCTGTGCTTTGTTCATATGCCTATAAATACGTGTGCCAAATTTAAAGACATTTGCTTGAGCCATTTTTAAATTATCTTGCACACAAAAAAGTGGGTCGAATTAAGAAAAATAAATAAATAAATAAATAAAGGCGATTTTAACAAAAATATAAGGTGGTCTGTATTATATACAGCCCACCTGATAATAATAATAATAATAGGCATTTCTCTAGCGCCGTCTATATAGAAATTCTATTCCGAGGCACACTAATTATTACCCAGGCTGTAGCCTAGCTGCCATTACAGCGCTCTAGCATTTCAAGGCATTTATTCCTGCCAGGTACCTATTTACATCACCTGGGTCAAGTGTGGCAAATGAAGATTAATGCCTTGCCAAAGGACATTAACCCCATATACTTTAACAAAGAGTTAATGCCCTTCTAGTTCTGAGCCGATGATATATTGACCGCAATTCTAGTCTAATTTCAATATGGAAGTATATATTTAGATCCAGTTTAAATTAAAGAAGCAGAGTTTCAGAAATGGTCTCGTACCATAGTCTCAGAGACATGCCCTCATCAGGAAGGGTGCTCAAAAATAACAATTTTTCACCAATAGGTCGAAGGTATGCAAGGGGTTCGTAAAGAGTACAACTGTGTTTGTTCCTTTGTACCTATTTTGTTTGTTTGTTTAATTTTGTTTGTTTGTTTAATTTCGTTTTCTGCAGTTTTCAACATAATAGAAAGTAATATACAAACTATGTACATATAAATTATTAACAAAAGTTTAAAAACATATAATTATAATCATATCATAAAATAAATCAATTAAATAAGTATACCTTTTCAGCATAGTTGTACTTTATCTACACAATTAACTCAAACGTTTTTGTTTTAATACAAAATATATTCATTAGTGGGGGTGATTGTGGCATAAAACTCCTTTTCTTTACTCAAAATACAAAAGACAAAAAACAATTTAAAAGAATTGCTTGCGCTAGATCATATCTGTCTCCTCATCTTTGAACTTACTTGGTGAATTGAGTAACTTTGCATTGGTGCACTCGTATTTGATGAACTGTTCACATTGCTCAGAGTGTTGAATCAAGTCTTCAATCTGTTCCATAGTAGCCTCATATTCTATCCTCTGCATGTAAGATCCAGGAGCTTCGTTTCCACTTGGTATATCCATCGTTTCTTCCACATTATGACTGATCTCCGTCCATCGGTAATACATACCAGACCCAGCGTCTGTATGAAGGCAATCATATGGAAATGAAACGATTAATATCAACACATCAATAAATACCATTCAATTTGAATTTACCACCTCTTTTCTTCTTCAAAATTAAGCTTTAAAGAGCTATTATTGTCCATCACATCTTTCACATGCAATATTGAAGTGAGAGTCCCATACAATTTCATCAGTTTTGAAGACTTAATCCGTCGCACAAAATTTGATTAGTTGCTTTCAAAATAAAAGAGTCCTTTTTACTACCCTTATATTCTTTCATCAATTCAATGGCTTGATACTTTTCTTTTTTCTTCAATAGAAGACAAGCTGAAAAAGTATATTCAAATGCAAAGTTTGTAATTTCCTCAAAATTCATAACCTGGTTGAATATGTCCAACTTAAATATATTACGCTTTAACATGTACATTTTTATAATCATGATACAATACTAAAAAGACATCTAATGTTGGTGTTTGACTTTTTGAATTAGTAACTCCACCAAGTTTTACTTACAATCATATAGACAAAATATCTACTGTATAAGATTAATTTTTAAAAAAATACAGACATAAAAGATTTAAACTACATGTACCTGTATAAAAATGTTGTTAATGGACCAAACCAATATATCAGTTATGGTGTGAAAATCATGAAAATGTGCTGACAAAAATGATTAAAAATCCATCCTGACAACCCATATGTGCACATAAAAAGATGAAATAAAATAAAAGAATAGCAGACCAGGGCCCCCATTTCACAAAACTTGTCATCAGTGACAAATGACAGTTTTTGTTATAAACTAGTGAAATCCTTGCTTCTGATTGGTTATCAGCAGATTTATCATTGAAAAAATGCTTTGTGAAACGGGTCCCAGGTTAATCGTCGTTAGTTCATGTATGAGTAAGTAGACCTAACCCCCCTGCAAGTGACATACAAGCACATAAACATGTGACATCTGTCTGCAGTGCCGATTGATACTATTGACCTTCGTAATGAGATTTAACTCTGTCTCGTCTGTAATCCAATTGTTCTTTCTTTTCCCAAATACTTGCAGTGAATATACTGGCATTCAAAGTCTACCCACCATATTCAGTGAGAACATGGAGCATTGAAAGAATGCATCCCTGGTTTAAAAGACTTACAGGTTGTATGACACATGTATCACTGTGTATTATGACTATCTTTCTTATTTTAAACCTTACACACAGATCTGGGCCCCCATTTCATAAATCTTGTTATCAATGCTCAATTTCTACGACAGATTGGCTCTCGGCCAATCAAATGCCATGATTTCAGTAGCTTATAGCAGTTATTGTAACTTGTTTAATATTGATAGCAAGTTTTATAAAACAGGGCCCTAAATTATGATCCGATCAATAAACTTTTAATTATTCTGTAACATATGCATTATGCACGTTTTGAGGGAAAAAATTAGAAAAAAAGCCCCAAAACCCCCACCACTACCATCTGACTCTTCAATAACTGCACTGAGCACATAAATGAAGTATGACTGATGAAGAAAATATGATGCACTGATCTTCATTAGTAATGGATATCATCAAAGTGAGGCAAAAATATTGAGATGATCACTCTATAGCTACTGGAAGCAAAAAAGAACCTCCCAAAAAGCCCTGATGCCTGAAAATGCAATCCACTACAAAAATAAAAGCATTTCTCACCATCATCAACTATTCAAAAGAAAACAGTATGAAAATTAAAAATCAAAATCATAAAAAATGATTAAGTTATTGAATGAAAGATAGGAAAAAGAATAAAAGTAGACAAATCAACCAATTATTATGAGGTAAAGTCATTGATTATGTACATCAAATACCTATAACAAATAATGAAGATGAAATAGAATGTTTTTAGCAAACTTTTCAAATGAAAAACATCTTGTTGTTTCCCTTATTCATGCAAATAATAATGGATATACAATGATATAAAAGGAAGTGCAGTTACTCAGATACATACAGATTATTCAAGTTGTAAATATATAGTCAAAACATAATCAAATTCCAAACAAATAAGTTTAATATATTGGATACACTCATGTCATAATACTCATTTTTCATGTGCTATAAAGTCAGAATAGTATGTTGAAAGGGTAAAACCTGTAATATATTGCGTAATCACCAGTTTAAAGGGAAAACTAACTCTCCAAAAAATAGTTTATATACATAAGAGTTTATATGTGGAAGATAAATGAAATAAATAAATAAATATACTTTGCAGACACAGTATAGAGGAGTAATGGCATATAAACATTGAATGAATTTGAACCATTGAAACATTGAATGTGCAGTGCAAAGACAGATAGAAAGAGAGTGAGAAGAGAGAGAGAGGGAGTGTGCAAAATTTAAACAAGTTCAGTCAAACTTGTCTTAGTGGCCACCTCTCTATAAAGGCCACCTGTCTATAGTGGCCATGCATTTTGTCTCCCTCAAGAAAGAAATGTACGTATTAGAACCTGTCTAAAAAGACCACCTGTCTACACTGGCTTCTTTTTCTGTTTCCCTGGCTTGGGTGGCCTTAGTAGACAGGTTTGACTATATTTGTCATTATATTGTTGTTATATACTACTAAAGCCATTTGTGCTTTGAGAAAAGAAAATAATTTACAGAGAAACATTTACTCTTTTAAAATAGTTGTGTCCTGTGCATGAAAATTTGATAAGATTTATCATATATAGGACTAAACTGAGGTATGGAATACATTCATAATCATAACAGTACACCTTATGCCTAGGTCATACCAAAACTCTTCAATTTCGATGTCAGTTCGTTCCTCGATTTTTGAAATGCATGCGTTTTCCATGCGTTTCTACCCTGCAATGTATTCTTAGTTCGAAGTACGGGATTTTATTTCAATGTTACTTCAATACCGTATCGATACTAGTTCAATGTGGAGAAATACAGCAGGAAATTTGAAATTTGGAACATGTCTAAAATTTCTTGGGCTTTTTGCGCTGGCGATCTGTTTCCCCTAAACGCATCGGAAATGCAGCATAGGCATAGCTATATCGATGTCACTTTGGATCCAATTCAAATCATTCATTCCTGGATCGATGTCTGCTCGTTTCTCTCATTGAAATGGAAACGCATGGGCTCAACACTTTGGTGTGACCTGGGCATTACATTATGTAATAAAAGGTTAATATATGCAAAGAGAGAAATGATCGATGCTGAACATTACCTTCGATGGCACAGCGTACCGATAGAGGCGTGATAGGACCACTGCCGTCTGTATCGATGACTGTTTCCCCGGGTATGAGTTGATTAACACAGAGCTGTTCATTATTACCTGAGTGATGGTATGGAATGGAATGATCAACACATGCATATTATTTGTAACAATATCACACGGTGAACAGATAAATCCATCAAATATCTTCATTCTGGGGGGTGTTTCACAAAGATCTTAAGTTGAACTTATCTTTAAGATGGGCTTCACAATTATGAAAAGCTGTCAGCACCTTTAAAAATGTTTTGTAAAAGTTATTTTAAAAGGCATAAAATGTTGATTCAAATAATTTATATTTTAATTATCAAGGAGATTTCATGTTCTTGATGTGAAATTTATGAAACGTCTAAAAATACTTGAATTTTTGCTTTTGAATATATTTTATTTTAAGGCTACAAATGGCTCTCCATAATTTTTAAGTCCAACTTAGAGTTAAGTTCGACTTAGGGTCTTTGTGAAATACCCCCCCCCCCCCCCCTGGCCAGTTTACCATTGCAAGGCACTGTGATATATCATGCATATTGAAAACTCATGAAGCATTCATGTGCAGTGTCCATGGCATGGTAAGCCAAAGATCATGCAGAGATGATGCACACGTAACCAAGTCCATGTATGATGAATCAATGTAGAAAGAATCCATTCAATTTCCCATGCATTGAATGCTACATGCCCCATGTTGGTCTGTTCTTTTTACTTGAAAATGAAATAGTGCTTGACCTTGTGTGCTTTAATTTGTTTCTGATTCTACAAACTTGTGTTTCTTTTGACTTTCTGTCTCATAGGTCTTCTGACTCTTGAGCTTCGGTCAACTCGGACACCCCTGATAGAACTAATTAAAATAGCATGCATATTAAAATAGATCAGCTTACAAGTATATTCAATGAATATCATGCATATTGTTCCTTTTGCTGAGGTCATTTACATACAAATCAAGGACAAGGAGTTTCTTATCTTATTAGTTTGTCTAATTCACATTGTTAAAAAATTCTACCACACATAGCTATTTTTACAAGCTACCTCACAGAATTTTAAGCAAAGACATCACACTTTAGCTGTTCAGAGCCAGAAGGGCATTAACTTTGAGTTGACATGTGTGAGTAAACACCCTTCTGGCTTTGAAACAGACCATTTATTGAAAAAATGCCTGAGATCACATTATGCATGTCAATTCTTGATGGACTACCAAGAAAGTTATTGGAGCTGAATACTGAATCCCCCCTTACTGTTGGAGGTTCACTCTATAAAATCTTAGAAAAAAATTGACAACCACCCTGCTTCATCACAACATGGATGAAGAGTCTGGGCCCTGTTTCACAAAACTTGTTATCAATAACAAATGCTAAATTTCTATGACAAAGTTGCTCTCAACCAATCAAATGCCACAATTTCAGTAGCTTATAACAGTTATTGTAACTTTTTATCGATAACAAGCTTTATGAAAAAGGGTCCAGGGACCCTTTTCACAAAACTTGTCATCAGTAAAAAATGACAGTCTCTGTTATAAGCTACTGAAATTCTTGCTTCTGATTGGTTATCAGCAGATTTGCCACTGATTTTTGTAATCTGTCAATGAAAAAAAGCTTTTTGAAACGGGTTGCTGGTTTTATACTTACTTGAGTGACATACAGCTCCAGTATATTCTGTTCCATAGCAATCACACACAAATGTATGCCATTCTGAAGAACACACACTGCCATGCTCGCAAGGGTTTGGGCTACACCTGCACATCAAACAGAACAGAATATCAGTGACAGATATCAAGATTGTTATCTTCATTTCATAAGTATTTGGAGAGGAATTGATGAATGAACAGAATATTGAATAGTTCTTCAAAATAGGTTCTAGCATATAATGCCAGGAACTTCCAAATCAATCCGACAATAGTTTATTTTGACAACGCATGTAGTTTACAGCCACTGGTTAATTTGTGCAGATGTAAAACTCATTAGATATTTTACAATTATATCACATTAATATAATATGTAGAGGCAGTTTAAATTTACATCAACATTAATTTTTCAAGATTTCATCTGGTACTATGTGGGTTAACACTTGAAGAAAAGGAAGAGGGCATTCGTGGAATGCTCTCCTTTGAAAGATTTATATGAGTAGATCAGCAGAAGTGTTTAAAAATAATCTTAAAACTGTTTAATTCTGCATATAATTAATTGTTCTGTCATTTTTGTATGTTCTGTCTTACTTCTGTTCATTCATTTATATTGCACAGGCTTTTTAATATGTGATGTCCTTTTTTGTTTTGTTTCAAAAATGCGTCTTGAGCAGTGGATTTTAAGTGCATTCGGTGCCTTAAAAATCTTTTTTTTACTTTACTGTTTTTAGAAAAAATATAAAAATATGTATTGAAGCATTCAAAACTGAGAAATATCAGCCCAAAAAGAGGAGGAAAAAAAGAAAAAAAAGAAAAAGATTTCTGACCGACCGACCCATGTTTTGGCACCTAAAGGGCAATATAACATCTTTTTTTTAGGCCTTATTATCATTATAAAAACATCACCATACATACACTTACCAGTCAAAGAGAGCGCAGGTATCGACCTGTATATCATTCTTGATAACACCCGAAGGTGTGGTGGTAGATTCCAGACTAGAGATGTCAACAGTAGTGTCCTGAAGATGGATCTCACTGATACACCCACGGAACCCTGGTAGGTATGCTGTGTCTATTCCGCTTGGTAACCCTACAGAGGATATTCAATGAGTGATTTGAAGTTGGGTGTTAGTGTTATTTTTTAAAGCAGTCAAGAGCTCTTAACTCGAGCTAAAAATTTGCAACATTTGCTTAATCCCAAGGGGCTAGTGTTAGTGAATAGGACATTTGTACGTAAAATACTAGAAATGCAATCGTGTCACAACGATGTGCGTGCAATGACGCCATGTTTCTACGTGTCAAACGAAGGAGCTACTCTCGGACTATCCAGAGCAATATGTAAGAAATCTGTAGCTTCTGTGATAGTGGAGATAGTTAGGGCGAAAGAAAGGTCACCAAAACGGCCCGAAATGGAAAAAATGGTGCCTGGACGGTCACGCATGAAGGTTTCCGGAGAACGAAGAATTTAGTGACCTTGAAGGAATGCTAGAGACTCCGCCTACGAATTTTGAAGGGAATTGGAATAGAGGAAGGGATCTAAAAAGGACTCGCAAGCACTGCGTGCAAAACCAATAGGACTTGGTGCATGATGACCATGTTGCGCCGCGTGCTTTGGCACGAACGGCCGCCCATACTAACACAACCGAATATTACAGTCTTAAAAAATGACGTCATGGCCGAAACGTGTTATAATAGGGCGGAAACTCGGCGGAATTCGTATAGTGACCCTTGTTCAAATGCGATTTACTCACAATTTTCTGCGTGAACATATACCATACTTGGTATCATTCGAAAGGGCACTTCAGTGCAGTCAGTTTGAAACCATTGTCATCTGCGCAAAACGTACTGCACGCATCAAACGCGCTATTACGTAAAGCATAGTAAATTCATCATTTTTGGCGATAACTTGGCGAAGAGGGCATTACAATTTACTAAACTTAGCAGACAGTTGTCACGTATATGGATACATGTGTTTGCCAAGTTTCATTGATGTAGGTATAAAGATCGCCGGTTTAGAGCAAGTTGAAGTTATTTCTCAATTTTCTTCAAAATGGCGAATTTGGAGGGCAATTTTCTCAAATTTGGTCAGTGATAGGGTATATAATTTTGTATATGGCTGGAAAGGGCATATCTTCAAGTATCTAAATCCAAAAAAGGGTACGGGTTTGCCAAGCCATTATGGAGATACGGCCACAGAGAGAAAGCCAATTCCCAGAACTTTAGAGGGCGCTATTTATGTTGTGCAAAGCCATTGGAGCGTGAAATTTGACATGGCTATGTGCAATTATGAGATAAAGATACTGTGAGATTTAAATACAAAACGGAATTTATATGAGAAAGTTATGGCAGTTTTAGATTATTTATGGGTCAAATTTTCGAGAATTTGAGAGATTTTTGATGGAGTCGGTTTCAGATTTGAATTTTGAGTACGAAGATGGCATTTTGAAGGTCAGGTTATACGTCGCAGATGAAAGAACATCTCTTAGACTATCTAGAGGAATTTGTTAGAAGGTTGTAGGATCTAGTATATTTGAGATAGGAAGGAAGAAAGAAAGGCCTTAAAATGGACCAGAAACGGACAAAATGGCGCCTGGACGGTTATGCATGAGTGATTTCGAAAATCGAAGAATGTAGTGACCTTGATGAGATGTTAGAGACTATGCCTATGAAATTTGAAAGGAAAAGGACATGAGGAAAGCACCTAACTAGGAATAACAAGCACTACGTGCAAAACGAATGGGATTCCGGACGACAAGAAGAAGGAAGAAGAAGTAAGAATATTAATAAGAAGAATGTGAACGAAAACAAGGCAATGACGAAGGTTCGTCATTGCAATTAACACCAGCCACAACAGGTCGATTCAGCAGACAGTTGACGATATTCAGAGGTCAATGCCTTAACACCAGCTAATTTCCAGTTCAGTGTTTATGGCTGGTGTTAGTGTTTATTAACAACTAACACCAGCCCTAAACACCCAACTTGAAATCACTCAATGAGATAAAGGACATCAAATCGAGCAGTAGTAAGATCAATAAAAGTATTCTGATCATGTTTGATGGAAATATTGTATAGAACATTGTCACCACAAACCAATTACAAAAAAATTGAATTAAATCCTTAGTAGCATATAAACAGATATACAAACAACAAAATATCCATGTAGTGTTATGAAAAAGCATATTTCCCACACCATTTGATTAGGGGTTACAATAGTGATTGAATTAATAATTGGGTCTGACTAACCAAGTGTCGACACATCTGGGCCCCATTTCACAAAACAGTGACAATTGACAGTTTTTGTTATAAGCCAGTGAAATCCTTGCTCCTGATTGGTTATCAGCAGATTTGTGACTGTTGTCATTTGTCATCGAAAGAAGGCTTCATGAAATGGGTCCCAGTATTATCCCTGCTCTTCCTGCAGACCCTGCAATTATTACCCCTGCAATTGCAAGGTACTATTATCCGTTTACACTGGGTTGGAGAGTACTAGTATCCGTTTACACTGGGTTGGGGAGTGGCAAATGTGGATTAAACCAAAGAACGTTAGTGCTCAACAGGGAATCAAACCATCAACCCTTGGATAGAGAATCACCACTACTATATACCCCAACACGTCCACGAGTATAAATACCCCTAGTATGTAGGTCAAAGGTCATAGCTCATTGAATATGCGAAAAAATACACATCTGGTTTCCGATCGATAACTTTAGAAATGTTTGACGGATTTTAATGAAATTTGATATGAAGGTATATGGTATCAAAACACAGCCTAAGTTCAATTTCCGAGTATGAAGGTCAAAGGTCATAGCTCATTAAATATGCGAATCTGGTTTCCATTCGATAACTTGAGTTATGTTTGTGATGTTCAATGGGTTGGAGAGTGGCAAATGTGGATTAAACCAAAGAACGTTAGTGCTCAACAGGGAATCAAACCATCAACCCTTGGATAGAGAATCACCATATACCCCAACACCTCCACGAGTATAAATACCCCTAGTAATAGACCGAGAGGCGTTGATTTTAATAGAAACAAAAACAAAACATTATGGCTTATATTTGCTAATTTTACAAACCATGGCTTTTCATTTGAGTCACGAAGGATCTTTTTTTTAAAGCAGAAGGTACTGCATATATCAAAAAATCAAATACAAAATATTCAATTGACAATAATTAAGTAATATTGACAAACAGTGTGCCTTGGGTGTAATTATTACATCACAATAAAGTGCGTGCAAAGTGCGCATTTTCTCATATGCTTAATAGATGTGCAATGAAAATTACAATTGGCTCTACATTATTGCCCAACTCGTTTAAAGGTAAAGACCAGTATTGGAAACGTCCCAATTTCAAAAAATGAAATGGAAGCTCTCATTACCAATCATGTGAAAGAATATGTTTTGACTAATACATGATGATACAAAATTTGCCGGGAAACCGCCTACTAATTCATATATTTGGTAAATTTGTTTCTCTCATGGTCTGTGAGAGATATAGGGTAGTCCCATATACATCTGTCTGTGTATAGTGCTTGTAACTTTACGAAGAATGGGCCAAATTTCTTATCATTTTGATGATTCCAGAACCTTGCAGATGCTAGATGCTAGATGATCAACCTTTTCTGATCGATTCCACAACGTTTCTTTCACAATGCAATCGCATGACCATAACTGGTCTTTACCTTTAACACGCATTTTGCAGATGACTTTTCAGATCGGGCAATAATATTTGTTCATTGGTTTACTGTATAATATTATTTACCGGCAAATTACACACAAAATCCCATAGACTTTGCTGAGCGGTCAATAATATTCGTCCATTGGTTTACTGTATAATATTATTGACCGGCAAATTACACACAAAATCCCAATGACTTTTCTGAGCGGTACATAATATTTTTTTTCCTGTAGTTTTGTTGGCTTATCCATTAAACCTTGAGGGGAATAACATTTAAAAATTGCCCTGCTCAGATGTCTGATACGGTTAATAATAGTATATAAATTAATTGTTTTACATAAAATGTGACAACTGAAATACACAAAAAAATACACAGATAATTCCAACTTGAAAGCATGAGGGTAAATCAAGGAATCAAGATAACTGCAGAGGCAAAATTACAAACTCACAAGTCCATAATTAGAACAAGTAGAAATGAATAAATGTGACTTACTGGTCCCACCAATATAAAACTCTGTAGATGTAGAAACGAATCCAGTGTTGAATGAAGTGGTCTGTTTGGTGTCATCTATAGTGATATGGACTTGACCTGCAGCGACCTCGACCCTTGACCTGTGCCATAGACCATCATTGACATACACAGCTGGGAAAAACAAGGAAGACAGAGTCAAAATGAGTCCATTTATTGATAAAGAATCCACAATTGTAGATAAGCTTCAATATACAAGTAATGAAAAAAGGGAATCACAAGGTTACAAAGAGTTGAAATTTCATTAAGTACATACAGTTATAAGTACCGTAAATAACGTTGTATAAACCGCCCTCGTGTATTAACCGCACCCCTCTTTTTCGCCCTTAAAAAAAAAAAAAAAAAAAAAAAAAGATTTTTTTTTTTTTGTGTGTAAGATCATTACGGTACTGTAAATTAAAAAACAGTAGGGACCTAGGATAGAACCTTGTGGTACACCATGTAATAGAAGAAAAATTGGAGGAATTATTATTATAAACTACATATTGAGATCTATCAGAAAGATTACTTTCAAACCAAGATGACAGACAAATTTGAGTGTTGTTCTAGTTTCCGAGTGGTGAGTCAACACACCGATTACCGAGCTGGTAGACATTGCCAGGCATATCGCCAGGTGGAGGGGCATAAATTGAAACTTTAAAAAAAAAAAAAAAAAAACCGCACCCCCGACTTTGAATTTTTTTCGGCGGCAAAAAAGTGCGGTTTATACACCGTTATAGTACGGTAATCAATATACAATTACAAAAAGGAAAATTAAATCCACCATTTGGGATTATCATCAACATTTCTAGTAAGGAAAATCATTAATGAATGTAATAACAATATTCTAACCCATGAATCAGATTAGGAAAGTAATCACAAAAATCTATTTAGCACAGGACAGCCTTTCATGGTGGTAAACACAGTAATGTCTAGTTTGCACTAGCTATAGTACTTGAATCTTCTTATCAAGCAATAACTAAAATATTATATCTCACTCATTCAGGGGTGATAGTGAGCACTAAAAAAAAAAAAAAAAAGTTTTTTTGTTTTTCCCTCAACCACGCCCCCCTTGAGTAAAAAAAAAGAAGAGGATTCGCGGGGAAAAAATGGCATCCAACAACATTCCCCCCTTTCGGGTAAGGAAATTTGGGAAAAAATAGGGCAAAATAGGAAAGAATAGAGAAAATAAGGGGGGAACCGGGAAAATCAGGATAAAGTAGGGAAGGAAAAAAAAATCTGGTAAAAAAAAAAAAAAATCAGATTTTTTTTCTTTTTTTTTTCGGTTTAAATCGGAAAGAAAATAAAAAAATCAGGAAAAATAAAAAAAATCGGGAAACCGATTTAAATCGGGTTTTTATCAGGCCTGCTCATTGTATCCATAATTTGTTTTATTGGGAGATTCCAGTTGGTTTCACACATTGAACCTGATAAGAAACTGAGACACAATGAGTCCTTATCTCCTGAAACCTGAAATGGGGAGGAGTCAGGGTCTGAAATCAGGCTATGGCCCTAAAAACTTGCATCCCTGGTTATTACTTTCTCTTCAAAAGGAAGTCTTGTTCATCTACTACACGTAATTGCATTACCCTCTTCATGAGTTTAATATCTGGCCCAAACATTGTAGTCAACACACTTACCAGCCGGTATGTCGATAGTATCGCCGCCGTTTTTGATGATGACCACAAACCTCGAGTCCCGAACACCTAACGCAATAAACTGGTTAGAGCCCTGCTCATTGTACAGCATCAGTGAGTCATCGTCAAAGGTACGGAATCGTAAATGCACCCTGTGGACAGAACCAATTTTGATGTCAATTACCTTACATGTATATGATAGGATGGGAAATTTGTGGGAAGGAGGAGTAGGGGAAGAAGGAGGATACTTTGGATGGACAGTCTGCAGAACTTGTTAGAAGAGAGAGGAGGGAAAGAACTGGGAGTGGTGCTAACAGAGAAGGCTAGTAGTCGAGGGCTGTATAACATCAAGATCGCCAAAGTCAATCGATATGGCACTTAGAGAGAGAGAGAGAGGGGATGGCATAAAGTATAATAATGAAGAAAATAGTTTTAACTACACATATTTTAGTATCGAATCTGTACAGGATATGAATTCATAAATAACGTTTGATTTGAAAAACTTACTGAAGTTTTCAAACTGTTCAAGGTCATGGATTTTGTAAATTAAAAAAAAGAAATCCTCTTCATGTAAATGTCTACAAGTAAAATTTCCTTCAAAGAGACTCAAAATTTTGGATAGGCCATACATGTTATGTGGAGAACTAACATTTGTTCAGGACATATTTTGTTGAAGATGTAGGGTTAGATAAGAGTTACACTTGGGTTTTGGGGTTACAACTGTAGGTTTGCAGGTCAGGGTTTGGGAAGGGGGGGGGGGTAGCATTAGTGATTGGTCCTAGGTTGATTTTCAGAATGTAGTTAAGACTGTTTGCGCGGGAAAATGACTGCAGAGGAATTACCACCAAGGCATGGGTCATAGAACCTATAATGAGTGTGGGTCATTTGTTCAGATGGATAAATCTGTATTTGTTGTTGCATGTACAGTACATCCTATATTTGTGATCTATCAATGTGCATAGAAGCTTATCTGTGACAGTGTGAATTATAAGTTCAGAAACAACATCATACACTAGATATATATATACAACAAAATAATCAGAACTCATCAGTATCTCACAAATAAAAGGCTAAATAAACATAATCTCTAGATTGCAGGCATATTGATTATTCAAGGGTTTCTAGCCTCAAATTTATAATAATATTACCAAATCAAGAGGATCAATTTTGCTACCCCTCTGACTTCTATACAAAAATATGCATTACTTTTAAATTGTGGCTAAAATTAAGCCCAAATATAATGTATCCACATTATGGAAGGGTGGAAGAGCAATAACACTAGCCTAGCCAATCACATACTATTAAACATCCTGAATGAAAACATTTCATTAAAAACAGTAAAGAAGATCAGGGAAATTCCAAGAAAAAAACAAAATGACATAATTATGTTGAACTGCTAAAGGAAAAAAAGAAAGAGATGTAAGAAAGGAAGGATTGAAGAGGAGTAAAAGAAACTAAATCATATTCAACATCTTGCCTTCCCTTGATTAATATCATAATTCATTGCCACTTAGTATTAATTGTGATATATGAAAATTGTTTTACAAGAGCCAGGTCTGGCAGCATTAGGACACAAATTACTATAATCAAATCACTCCGCTAAGGACAAGGCCCCTGGGTGCTATTAATTACCCATTACTATGGTGAGGACATGTTATGGTAATTCAGTGCTTCCAAAGGTGTTAGCCATGAGCGCTAACTGGATTAAAGTACAGAGGACTGACGGGACTGGGATATGAATAAAATCACAGCTTTGTCCTTGTTTTGATAAGGTCATTTATTAAATGATTTAGAATATCATGTTTCCTTGTGTTGTATTCTATTTAATCCAATCCAATCTAAACCAATCCAATCCAGGTATTTATAAAGCACCAATATCTAGTTGCCTAATCAAAGGCGCTGATGAGACTGAAAAACTACCAAAAATGTCTATTCATGATTCTAACTGGGAAAGACAGAAAAGCAGTGACTAATTGTTAGCAATCTGAAATAATTTCACATAATTCCACATAATTCAACCCATTAAATGTTGTAAGAATTACATAAATATCTACATGTATGTATTCATGTGAAAGGATAACTACAAGATATAAATAAAAGATGTCACAAACATCACATAACTAATACAAATTATCACAATGATAATACAATTTCAATTTTAATAGACAGAGGATAAAACACCATTCATATCAGACACAATTACTAACAAAAAAATCATAATCAATGACACACATGTATGTGAGTGTCAATTTACACGGATATATTGAATTGACTTACGTAAAGTTGTTATTGGAAGAGGTAGAAACCGTCCACTTGAGATAGGACTCCTCTGTAGGGAAGGTCAACGAGGTCGTATCTAGGCTGGTACAGCCGGTGTGGAATTCCCCGACCGATGAGAATGCTCGTCTTCCTCCTATCTCCACCTCTGATATGAAGTCTAGAGCGATGCCCAGGAGAGACGGGTTCACCGTGTTACTGATACGCACATTCTGCAGACAACCTTTAAAGTTCTGTTTAATTCTGTGCAGACGTTTGGCTTTGTCTGATGCACCGCCAACTGTCATCTGCATGGAAATACATTCAAAGGATGACTTGTAATTAAAATAATCTAATGGAAGGTATGATTTAATACTTTAATAGTTTTAAATAGTGCTTTTACAAAAGTTTGCCATACTTTATACAAAATTAATGAATAACTTTTGGGAAGCTAATGGTATTTAAAAGTCATCCAACTAAATTGAAAAACATAAATAACCGCTTTAATCTAATAAATAATAACAATAATAGTAATAGTAGTAGTAGTAGTAGTAGTAATGATAATGATACTGATAATGATGATGATAATAATAGTAATAATTATAATGATTTTAAAAAATATAAAAAAGTATATATATTTTTGGTCTACAGTGTACATACTCTCCACGGAGATCAAACGGAAGAGAAAAAACACTCCAAATGTATATATATGAATCATTTGTGAAAGTCATTAAATATTGAACAACTTGGTAAGAACGGTGAGAATGTAACAGCCAGCCATGCCCGATTAATTTCTAATGCAACGCGCCAAATGCATTTCCCTTTGACGCAGATCTTCGTCTGGAATTCAAGGAGGCGTGTTTCATCAGGAGTCGAGAACATGGATTTCATGCCAGCAAAACAGGAAGGGGTTTTGCAGAGTGTGGAATGATATCTTGATCCAAAGTTTTGCTGTTCATTGCATTTTGAAGATATTTCCCTTCATTTGGAACATACATGTACCGTAAATCTCTGTGTATAAGGCGCACTTTTTTGCCGCCGAAAAAAATTGAAAGTCGGGGGTGCACCTTATACACAGGTACAGAAAAAAAGTTTTTTTTTTTTCTTTTTTCTGATTAATGGCACTATGCCTGGCAATGTCTCCCAGCTCAGTAATCAGTGTGTTGACTCACCACTCGGAAACTACAACACTAAAATTTGTCTGTCATCTTGGTTAGAAAGTAATCTTTCTAATATATCTCAATATGTAGTTTATAATAATAATTCCTCAATTTTTTGTATATAACAAATGGTGTACCACAAGGTTCTATCCTAGGACCTAGGTATTCTATTGTTTTTAATTTACATTAATGATCTTACAGTCTTCTAAAAACGACATTGTTACTATTATTAGTGACAAGTTTACAAGCACAAATCAGCGCCTTTAACTGCACCTCGGTGTTAAATGAAGGTCCTTCCCCGCGTTGGTTTTTAGGCAACAAAACAACAGCAACAGAACAAGCAACCCCTCCCCAAAATAGGGGTGCGCCTTATACACACAGGTGCGCCTTATACACGGAGATTTACGGTAGTCATGTTGGATAGGGTAAAGATTTGAAAGCACTGATGGCATGATGAAATGATTACTATCGTAAAAATGCTGCACGTAAGCCATCCTTAAAGATATAGACCGGTAATGATAAAATTGCGGTTCAAGGGTTTTGGGTGCAAAATATCCATTCAATATTGATAAAATATTGCCTTCAAAGGTTTAGATGGCAATACTTCAACCTATATGATAATTTACCAAATATATCAATTAGTAGACGGTTTCCCGGCAAAATTTGTATCATCACGTATCGGTCAAAACATATTCTTTCACATGATTGGTAATAAGAGCTTCCATTTCATTTTTTGAGAGGGGGGCGTTTCCAAATCTTGTCTATACCATTAATAAGGGTGGGATAACATAGTGTAGCTACTAAGGAAAATACTTGTCCTTTATTAAAGGGGAAGTCCACCCTAATATTTAATTCAATTCAATTCAATTCATTTATTTTTCCTCAACCAATCGTTCATATTTACGATGATGGTACATCATTAAGACATAATATTAAGTTGGTTTTATTAGAAGCAGAAACATGGGAGAAACATGTCATTTAAAGTTTGAGCACAAATCGATAACAAATTAAAATGTTATGCAATTTGCGATTTACACAAATTGGCAAATCTGTGACGAATCTTTAGGCTCTCTTCCCATTTGCCCTGCACTCAACAAAAAAATTGGGGAAAAAAAATAATATTTTCCCCTAAAGAAAATTTTCAATCATACATTCACCACCCTAAATAAAATTATTGCAAATATGTTTTCTATATTTTTCTATTCCGTCACCAATAACAAAGCAAAACAATTGAATACACACAAAAACAAACAAAAAGTAAAATACAAATGAGTAGGATGTGAGTAAATCGTGTACCGGTAGACAAAAAATCTTGGATTATCATTACAACATTAGGCTCCATTAAAAGAGTGACTTCCTGAAGAGGCCAACCTGAATCATAACAATTTTTACTTACTACACAATGACAATTTTCTCATTGCATTATCATAAGAACATTGTTGTGTTATCAGAAAACTGTTCTAACTACTTAGAAGCTTCTGAAGAGTACACTTCAATTTCTTGGATAATCTCGTGTTTGCAATTAGCTATGTTGGTAGAAGAGTGTATGTTTTCTCTCATATATCTCCAATAATATGAAATTATTTTTCAAATTAGATGGATTATATTAGTAATAGCAGCGAAAGGCTTCAACATAATGTAAATTATACAAGTATTTCATCAATAGAGAGCGATAGAGAATAACAAGGTATCCTGGTAGTAGAGCATATGTTTTCTCTCATATATCTTTAATGAAATTATTTTCCAAATCAGATGGATTATATCTCTTTTAGAGCAGTGAAACTTAAAAGGCTGCAACAGAGTTTACATTATATGAAGTACTTCATCAATGTAAGATAGAGAATAGCAAGATGTAGTGATTAATCAATCTTACCTCTCTGTCTAGATCCAGTTTGGCAAAGTCACTGGAGAGTTCACCTCTGACCTTCAAGCCATCGAGCTGAAGAGTGATCTCATGATTTACCCTCATGTATCTCATGCTATGCCAGTGTCCGTCATCCAGGAGACTTCCAACCTCCATGGTTAATAAGCCGTCATTGTATAGGCTGTTACTACCTACAGAATCAAAGGGTATTGGTTAAAAAAGGACAATTAATTTCACGGAAATCATGTATGATGGACACATGTGAAGTTTGAACTGTAAAATCATCTCAACACACAATTTAATGCCAAATGAAATTTGCAAATGATCTAAAAAGTATGGATTTTGCCCTTAATTTTGTCATAAGCCTTATATATTAATACCTATAGTAATTTTTCATTTATTTATGGCAAAACAATCAACCACATTATGAAAATTTGACATATTTTACTTTAAAAAGGCTGTGAATATCTGAATAAAATATTCAATATGAAAAGTAAAGGAAGGAAAAGAGAAAGGAGGAGAAAAGAAAAGGTACGGGGGAGAAGAAGAAAAGACGGAAGAGAGAAGGGGAGAAGGAGAGGAAGATGAAGATGAAGAGGAAGAAGAAAAAGAAGAAGAAGGAGAAGGAGGAAAAAAGGGAGAAGAAAAAAAAGTAGGAGAAGGTGAAGAGAGAGAAGAAAAAGAAGAAGAAGAAATAAAAGTAAGAGAAAATAATAATAAGAAATTAAAAAAGAAGAAGAAGCTGAAGAAATAAAAGAAGAAATACAAATGAAGAAGAAGCAGAAGGAATACAAATGAAGAAGAAGGTGAAGAAGCAGAAATTTTGCAGAATGAAGAAAGAAGAAGAAAAAAGAAAAAGAAGAAAAATATCACACCACACCTACCTAGATTAAGAGTGAGATTCAATTTTCCATCTTCCATAGCAATCATGATGAAATCTCCCTGTGTACCATCGGCTGACAGGAGGATTCCAGTCGGCTCAACGGTTAAGAACTGGATATCAATCAACTCCTCTTCAAGATTCAACATTTCGCTAGCAGGACTCAGATCCCATCTTAGGTAGTTAGATCCATCAAATGATGCACTGTGGGCGTCTGAATATTGTGAAGAGAATTAAGTTATAAAATAGAGAAATGTGCTTGTGCACTTCCACCACAAATCATGAATCATGCCAATAGATGATTCTATGCAATGTGTCCTATACAGTAGTCTGTTTTCCATATGTATATGAAAAATCTATTGATATAATCATTGATTAATGGTGATTTCTGGTATCACTACTAGCAGTCATAGTCAATTCAGGGGTTTTTTGTTCATGGATGAAATATATGGATAAATATGACATGTCGCCTGGGATGCATTGCACTGAATCGCCCAAATATAAATGGTTACAGGTTAAAAATAACTTCAAAAAGAATGAATCACTTCTGTATTGTGTTGAAAGACAAAAATGTTTACACAGAAATAATTTTGTTAAATTTACACACATACATTTGCCTACTGTACCACTCATGCAATTATGAATTTCCCCCAAACTTACTAAGTATTCCTTGAGCACTACACAAAATAAATATTGAACATAAATTTCAACAAAGGTTTATTGTGATGCTATAGAATCAAAAGTCAATATCACAATACATAAATATCTTTATACACTCGGTCAGATTTAATGCCATAGAGGAAAATTGAGCTATGTGTACGTACCCATTAAACATCCATACAGTTCTACCCTCATCGAAATCATGCTTTCATAACTTGTTGGCATGAAGCGAATATAACGGCCTTCCACGGGTTCTGGTAACGTCATCTTTATGACATCATCACTGTTGGTATTGGCTTGGAAAGTCTACATCAAGGTGAAAAAAAGATACCACATGAAACAAGTAAAATATTGTTCAGTGTATTAGGAATGATTAGGAATCAGTAAGTTTACAAGTTAGTTCTATAAATTCTGACCTCGAAACAATGTACTTTTAATCCTGCATATATATGCTGTATGCATGAGCATTGGTACATAATTATGAACCTTCAACATACATTGTAGGAGATTTGGTTATTAAAAGGGCAATCCAACGATGAAGCTTTGATGGAAGCCAACAAAAAAATGATAAAAATAGATCGTTCAAACAAAATTTTTAAAAATACACAAGAGAGATGTGAGTATTTGAAAATTGAGATCATTATTCACTGACTGTGTTGGTGTGTCAAATTGGTTATTTGGTTATTCAACTGTAACGTAACTGGGGACAACTGTCCAATTTGTTGTCCACTAAAATATTATTTTTCTGTTCTCTCCCAGTATATTTTGCCTTGGGGCTGTACTTAATAATATTGCGGATTGCATTTAATATGAACCGTAATCCAATCAACAACAGAAAATCCTACTCAGTAGAATTACGAAATGTCATCAAAATAAATTTAATTTGAATTTATTATCTATTTTTTTGGTAAGCAAGGAACAGTGAAAGAGTTGTCTGGTAATACATCACAGTGACAAATACGTGAACAAATATTGTTTTAAAATTTAAATGTTCAAAAACCCATTCCTGTTTTTTCTGCTTTCCTTAAAGCAACCTTTTTAAAGTTGTACACTTTTGGACTGTAATTATCCAAGAAAGCTGGTTCAATGTATGAACATGGACCTACATGTACACTGTATTTCATTTTTACAGAGATAGGAGTTATCAACCATTCTTTGCACACAAACTTGTGTTAGATGTAATGATGAACTGGTGAGGATTTGATATTGCAATATTGGGTATTCAGAAGAAAATCCTGTAATACTACCTCTGTGGTATCATCATGCAATATGAATGGTGGTCAAGAAAATTGGTTCTTCAATCCTCATACACATTCACATTTTCATACTTGTACATGTACCAACCCCTTTGAGATGTATTGCAATATTTGTGTAAATGGACAGGGGGTAGTCAAAATTTTGTCAGGGCTTTTGTCAAATAGAAAAACAAATAAATCATCTTTTAGAGAGTAAGAATACGGTAGGCAATTTGAAATTACTATCCTGGTAAGAAATACATGTGTCAGATGGCTGCTTTCACATTTTCACCAGAAATAAACAAATTACAAATTAGGTTGAAATATATGTAAGGTATAAAATGCATTTTGCAATTTGCTGCCAAGAACATTGCATATTTGAAATGTCAATGCTTTCATCACCATACTTATTGTCATAATAGTCATGAGCGTTGAGAGATGAGCACTGGCAACAAGTAGAATCATCATATTAATCACTGCTCTAAATATGTGAAAAACCTAGTCTTTACACACAGAATTGTAATTATTGAACAATCAGATACACATATGCAAACTATTAAGTTTAAATCCTCTGTACTTCGACGATGAAATCTGGCATTGTTTTACACACAACACTCATTTGCAAACATGATCTATTCTGCTTGAACAGGTTCTCTCACTCTTTATCACCATCCCTGGGCCATTTATTATAAAGCCTTTTGATTGATTGTAAGGTTAATATCGAGCGCAAGTCTATGGCTCCTTGTGTATTGATCAAACTTAAGATCAATCGTAACTCTTTATAATACGAGGCCCTGTTTATATAAAACCACTCTCTCTTTACTACCTCCTACTATCATCCCGCTTCCAAACCATCTGCCACTTTTTTAGAGTGGAAAGAGAATTCCAGCTAGAATCAGTCTAATCATGCAGAGCGTTGAATCAAATATTAAAGCTCATATTAGTCTATATAAAATTTGGATTCAAAGTGAATGACCATTTTGATTTTTAAAAACCTGATAACCAACTAAGGCTGTGCACAACAGTATAATGAGGTACCCGAGTACACTCCCAAGCTTACAAGCGAATTCTTGAATATTCGGACGCCATGTTTTTTTATAATTTTTTGATTTTTTGTTAATTTTTTTTTTTTGCGGCCGAATATTTGAGTACGAGAAATCGTACTTGAGTAGTTGTCAACAGTGCGGGTACTCGAGCATTCGACTACTCGTCGCAGCCCTATAATCAACCGATGTCAATTAAAAAATAGATGTACAGGGTGCATATATGGAGTTGTGAAAACACATTCAAGTCTTTTTTGCCGCCGAAAAAAATTCAAAGTCGGGGGGTACGTCTTATACATGGTCTTATGCCCCTCCACCTGGCTCTATGCCTAGCAATGTCTCCCAGCTCAGTAATCGGTGTGTTGACTCGCCACTCGGAAACTAGAAAAACACTCAAATTTGTCTGTCATCTTGGTTTGAAAGTAATCTTTCTGATAGATCTCAATATGTATTTTATAATAATAATTCCTCCAATTTGTCTTCTATTACACGGCGTACCACAAGGTTCTATCCTAGGTCCTCTACTGTTTTTTAATTTACATTAATGATCTTACACATTCAGCTGCACCTCGCTGTTAAATGAAAGGCCTTCCCGCATGGGTTTTTTTAACACGGACCTGGCTTGCTTCTTTTTTTGTTTTTAGGGCGAAAAAGAGGGGTGAGGTTAATACACGAGGGCTGTTTATACACCGTTAATTACGGTATGTCTAATTTTTTCTCATAGTATTTAAACTGAGGGACAAAATTATGATTTACTTTTCATGTCTAATACAGGTTAAAGCTATAAAAAAAACTGTTTCAAATTAACTGATAGCTGTACACATCTATCCAACCATTTTGAGCATGGTTCTAAAATTATTCTGATTTGAAATGAAATTTTAAAGTTCTATAATCCTGTATTTTTCCTTTCATTATTAAAATCACTTGTTGAACCATGGTATAACAATTAAAACTTGAGTAATTCAGGTGTATAACAATTTAACTTTTAAGACACATTTACCCGGTACTCTCAAACAGAATGATTTAGAATTAGCTAAATGAAACAACAGTACCGGTACTGATAATTCGCATACATGACAATTAATATGTCAGTCATGAAGGTATGGCTCTTACCTTTTCTGCTTGGTTTTCTAGGGCAAAGACCCAATTTTCTCCATCATCGCCGTACGCCAACTTAAAAGCTTTCACAAACTCATTGCTGCTGTATCGACCTTGCGTTGCCACGGCAACTACCCTGGCCCTGTGTCCCAGGTCTATCGTCAGACTTGGCGCCGAGTCCTCATCGTTTGGGTTGGCTGTCCATCCACCATCGCCTGTCAGACAGGAGAGCAAATAGGAACAGAGAAACGTGCAATTAGAAACGCGAGAATGGAAGATTGAGCAAGGACAACGCCATGTACCTTCTGCCAGGGGCCGTAATTTATTTTTAGCAAAAAGGATGAAAGTAAATACATGAACACTGTATGTGAAATGAACAATATTTCTCAACACACTGGCATGCCTTGCTTGCTGATAGCCATCAAACAAAGAGCTCCTTTTAAATTGCCGATACAACCTACGGTACTTCATGCCAAAAATTTTCATATTTCATCAGATATATTTTTTTCTTAAAATGTCTGTATTTCCTAATGAAAAGAAAACGTTGACTCATGCATAATTCCTAATTTAAGGACAAATCCTTCATTGCATGGAACGATTGGAACCAAATTTGATAATTTAGAGAATTTGTTTTTCTTTCTCACAAAGTGCATACAGTACATGTAGGCAGTCATGTATGTCATACTCACTGGAAATGAAACTTTCATACTCCCAAATTATTTAAAATTAAAAAAAAAAATATATTAAAAAAAATCCAAAAAAAATAAATAATTTTCCAGTTTAATATATATGTTTTACTTCAATGTCTATGCCTTCACTAATTCTTCCCCCCACCCCCATAGCGAACACTTGTCATGTAACGAATAGCACTAACCAAACAATCAAAATCCAATTCTGTTTGGTTTTTGATGGTAACCTTTCTCATCTTGACATTCTGTTTGACCAGGCAACATCACCAAATAGCGTTAACCTAAATCACACCAGCATTCTAAAATTGGGCAAAATTTTCATCACAAGTGCTACATGTAACAACGTTCTATCAGCTGCGCACACAAGAATGAAGTCAGAATTAAATTACAAGAAGGGTCTACGCGCAAATGAGGCCTGTCCTCATCAGCTCTAGTTTGCCAAATAACCCGCTATTTTAACTATTCTGATCGCAAATTAACCGGTTTATTTGCATCTTCATCAGCCCACAGTTGCAATCAGCGGGATATTTGGTCGAGAAAATATCCTGAGAAATCTTTGTCTTGTTTCCAAAATATCCCGCTATTTGGGAAAAAGGGGCTAATTTGCACGGATGAGCGTATCGGTCTGGTGAAGACGCAGTTTCAAGCTTCGGGATAATATACATGTACCATGTCTGAAAATAGCGGGTTATTTGGCGCTGATGAAAACAGGCCCATGATGAATAGTCTTGAACAGCTTTTGAGTATACACTCAAACTTCATTCTATAGGACCCCCTTTTTCTGTAAGGAAATTTAAAGTGCACAACTAAATGTAGCTACATGTACTGAAGTTTAGTCTTGAATTCCTTTAGAAGTTATTTAAACACTTGTTCAAAAAGCTGTGGATGGGGAAAAAAACATGCAGTAGTGCATACCTATGCATAAATGGGGATACACAGATGACACAGACACCGACTGTGAGTGTGGAACATCCATGCAATCTATGTCACACTTATTAAGATGCCCAATTCTAGATGATCAACGCTGCCTGGAAGACCTAGTGGCAGCAAATGAGAAGGCTCTTCAGTGTGCAAGAGCCTGGCAGAACATTTGAGCTCAGATGATGGACACGAAAGAAGAAGTTCTGCTTGAACACAAACATGAACACACTGATGGGAATAAAAAGGGCGACACAGTACTTTCTTCAGAGTGAAACCGTCCGAAAAGAACATAATAATCTTGTTATCACCAAATAAAGATATAATGAAAATGCAATGAGAGCTCAGCATTGAACTGAAAGCAAACTTGCTTTAGATTGAAGGAGAGTCATCTAAACTATTCAGAAAAGCAATATTGTAGCCATTAGAATACTGAACCCATCGTTAGCCCTTGGTGGGATGGGGCTTTACTGCTGCATTAGCTTGTCAAAGAAAGAGGAAGTACGCTATTCATTAGGCTGTCTCCAAAATGGATTGAGACATTCTAGAAAAGAAATGAGCCTTGAAAAGACAACACAGTTTTCACTGATCATTGAACACATGTACATGTATATTGCAGGCCCTGGTTATGGATTGACTGTACCAATTTTGTACTTTTCTTTTCTTTTTAGCCTCACCTGTAAACGGATTATAAATGAAAAAAAGAAATAATAATTGAAATGGAAGTAAGATTTTTTCTTCTTCCAATGAATATATTACCCTTTTCCCTGCACCCGCTTATTTGGCTTCTTTATTACCATTTCAAGCAGTACAGAGTGAACCGTAAGCAAAATATAAAATAAAAACAGGGGCACTGGTTTAAAATTCCACCCACCAAATCCTGATAATGATATTAAATGTATGAAAAGTAATGCACATTGTCTTTTACCTTTCTTTCACAGGACAGATCAATTACAGAGTGTTATATTTAAAGGCAATTTTGTATAGGTATGAATAATTTCCTTCATAGTAATTAGTAAGACTGAAAGAGAAATAGTTTCATACTGTAGATAGGCTGGAGAATATTTGCATGTTTTCAAGAGAGTACAGTATGTATATAGCCCTGCATGTAAGCATAGATAGCAGTCATTTAATAGTGTGATGTACAATGCAAGCATGTACCACACGCGCCACTATCAATCATTACTGAAAAAAGCTAGGAAGCACCGTCACCTCCTCCAATTAGTCTGCATCATCTCATCATCTTCATCCCTTCAATCAATCATATGGTGTCAGATGTCCGTCCATTGGACAATTATACAAGTACACATTGTACCTCCTAACTCAAACAATTATCGGTACACACAAACACACACACACAGACACCCAACCACACCATGTTTCCCTTTTCTTTATTTCATGTTCAACACCAACCTCTATCCTTAAACTGACTACCGTGTACCGGGGTATACATAAATTAAAATTGTTCCATTGCTTTGGCATTGTACATATAGATCTCCGTGTATAGGAATGAATAAAAACACCAGTCACCACTTCTAAAGGATAAGGATCATTTCATCTCAAAACAACATACCAAGTATTGTAAACAGAAAAGGCCCATTAAGATCAATTCCAAAACACCATTCTGCTCATCCCAAAACACTGCTCAAATTGATATTGATTTTGGGGAGTCTGTGATAACAGCATCGATCCAGCCACTTTCCCACTTTCAAGAAGTGTTGCAGCGAAATAGGGGATTTGGAACTTGAAAGGAAGAGCTTTTTTTATTACCATACTGAAACTGATGAGACAAGAAGGGATCTGCATTATAAACTGTAGCCTTTTACATGAACTGTATGTACCTGAAAAACTCTAGAATATTATAAAACTCAAAACTCATACTCAATAAGGCCAAATAACAAAATAATGTGTTTCTCGTCCTGACTTTTTAAAAAGGAGGCAGGGCATTACTATTTACTATTTTGCTTTTTTTTCAAGATGGCTGCCATGCTAATTATAGCTGTGAGTATATATATTGATGCAATGTATAACAAAACAAATGATTTGTTTCACTTTAGAAGCTATTTAAACAAAATGTATATCACTAGCTATTTTTTTCCTGAAAAGTAAACAGTAAACAAAAAAAGGAAGGAGGCAGGCAGGGACGAGAAATACTTCATTTTTGTTATTTGGCCAACAGGAAAAACAAAACAAACTTCTACCTGTACAAGTACATGTACATGTATATTACCTGATACCTAAACAAAGGATATCACAATTTGAAATCAACTGAATTTGTCTTCATTATGAGAGATAATCAGATTCATTTACATAATGAATACTGTAGTTTCACAACTCCTGATTATCATGAGCCTAATTAATCATGACACTGAGTGGGCATCAGGGCATGTAACAGTTCTATTAAAGAATCTGCTGCTTTGAGAGTACAATGGCCATCTTTACTTAACACAATCAATTCCATCGACGAAGCAGAACTAACCCCATCCAATTAGAGCTACTTGTTTGTCTTGTTTAGCTAATTGGTTCATTTACAAAGATGAATACACAGGAGTGTTGTATTATTATCAACTTTAAATTTGTTTAGCCAGCTATATTCAACTGATTATATAATGTACACTTACAGTACATTAATGCCATTAATTAGTTTTGGCTTAAAAGTTTAATGCAATTAAGAGCACATTCTGAAACTAAAATGTCAATCTGGCTTTGTAGATTTAGTGATTTAGTATGTAAATGTGTAATTGGTACAAGATCTAGCTGTAACTGATACTTTTCAAAAAATACATTAGGACAACAAACATTATGTCAGGTTTATTTGATCTAGCTGGACAAATAGAAAATTCAAATGTTATCATGTGGACTTCTGTGCTTCATACTGTATACATAGAGCAAACTAAGGTTTGGGTAAAAATAAACTTATATAAATATATATATATTTTTTGCATGAATCTCAATTACATACAAATATTTGTCTTCACACTTAAAGGATTCTATTGCAGATAGTCATGTATGGTGAAAGACAATACAACTAGACATGTAATACTTGTTTGGAACAAGTATAGGTGGGCTGGTCAACTAAAATTTGAAAACAAAATAGAGAAAAAATAAGCGAGAAACTGCTTAAAAATTCTTAATAAACAATATCATGTAGATTCATCAGGTGAACGAAATTCATCTTCTATAGTCATAACATGCAAATTGTAAAATTTCTGACATGAGGCCTTTAATCGAAATTTTTACTATGATGACGTCATCAAAATGAAAAATGGTTATTATTGAACTTGTAGAGAATTATCTTAGCTACAACATATCGAAATTTTGAAGAAAATCAATCAATATATACAGAGATACAATCTATTTTCCATAAATATGCTGACGTCATAATATGCAAATTCCTATTTTTAGTTCGAAGGCCATTATGATGATGTCAAAATATTTTTAATAGCCAAAGGAGACATGGAATCATATTTCCAAATCATTCTCTATCAAAATATGAAAAAATATTGGGGGTCCAGTTCCATCCCAAAGAGCTATAATAGAATTTGTATAGGCATGTTTTTGCCCATATATGCTATGTATTACAAGAGCTCGCGCGCATGGACATTTATCTTGAATGGACGCTCATCTTGTTATTAATGGTCATAAAGAGATAAACATGGTATCAAATTGTTCGAAAAAATATGAGAAATATCATGAAAGAAGAAAAAAATGGCGATTCTATGTTGTGTTGTGTTACGCGCGAAAACGCGCGCGCATGCGCGTGTGCGAGATTTTTTATAAAATGCTTAAAATGGCCTGAAACGTATGCAAAATTATTTTGAGACGATCTAGAGCATTTTAACATTTTGAACGCGCACTGACTAAGTGTTTTGACTAAGTAATGCATTTAAAGGTCCATATAAGAAAGAAAGGTTCAAAGTTGTGATCAATCAAATATCTATTGGCATCTGTATGATTTAATTTCATAATATCTTTCCATACATTTGTCCGGGACATTTGTAACTTAATTTGGACTCATAAAGCAAACATTATTCATACATGTACATGTACATGTACCTATGACATGATTACTAACTCTTGCATGAAATCACATAAAAGGCAATTTAAGTACCCTTTTGTATTTCCTTTAAGAAATGAAATCATGTTCAGTTATTTACACTGCATATATGTCAGTGTAATGTCTTCGGTTCATTTTCTAAAAGTCTTCAGGACTACAATGATGTTCCCTATTCCACAAACATTTTTCTAACTTTCTAAACTCCCTCGTTGCATCTTTAATTATCCTTTCATTAACAACAAAGAAAAGGGATTATATTTCCAATAATTCTCTGTACAAACATCTGCTAGCTATTATCAACAACAAAAAACACAGATATAAAGTTAACAGTACTATTAAAGATCTCATTCCTAGCATGCACAGCCCACGCACATACTGGGATCATTTTAATAATAACTTTCCCTTTTTTCCCTGAAGAGATTAATATGTGGAAAAGGAAAATGAGCTGGAAGCTATGTGGGAAGACAAATTGTGCAGTGTAGATTGCCATGTACAGGGTGTACTCACCATCTCGCTGGTGAAGACGTGCATAGCGAGGGCTCCGACGATCACTGAAACTGCTGGAGGCTGTAATCATCGAGTCAGATATGGCCCCTGATTCCATTCCAAGTGCTTGGTTGCATGTCTCTCCTGCAATAATTATGAGGGAGAAGATGGGTTACGTTATCATCATCATCGGATACTCTATCCCCAACCACAACAAAATGATAAATCAAAGAGTAATAAGAGAGGAAGAAGAGGCGAGTGATCACGGAGAAGATGAAACTAAAGAAAGGATGCCTGACCGTATTAATAAATGAAGATTTTGAAGTAATAAAAGTAGGATGAAGAACAAAACAGGCGACTTGCAAAATGCAGAAATTGAAATATTTAAAAAATATGATGACGAAACGTAGGTTGAAGACAAACATGTCTTGGAAACAATAACAAATTTAGTATTAGAAAGTATGATTACGAGAAGAAAAACATGTGCCTTGCAAAATGTAGAAATTGAAATGTCAAAAAAATATGATTAACGTGATGTAGGGTGAAGACAAAAATGTCTTGAAAACAATAACAGGAAAACATTTAAAGAAAATAAGAGGATGATGGCGGAGAAGGACATGCATCATGATCATATTAAAAAGAATAGATGAATCCTAAATTTCCAATTACTTGATAAACTGAGAGCTTGAATACATTTTTAAAGATACAAAACTACACATAAAATCAAATAAATAAATCATATTTTATGGCATACTGTACACATGTCGATCTGCTTTAACATACATGTGGAACGGCATGTGGTATTTATTGTCACATCTGCTTTCAAACATACCAATTAGCATCATTAGAGGCATAGCATCAACAGAAGGTTGCACTTGGCTTCATTTTATATATTAATCTTTCCGGGAGACTCACAGAGGGTGCATCATAACCCCAGCAGGGGTAGGGCATGAGTCTGTAGTTCAAGTTAGTTGACCGCATTGCTACACCAAAATAACTGCCTTAACAATATCTAATATTAAAGAGAGCAATGTAGAAAGGGGTTTACAAGGGAAATTCAAGAAATATTGACCAAAGAGTATAACGCAGTGTCAGGTACTTCACTTGTCAGGTATATCTTGTGATTATTTCAATTCAATTTCAATTTATTAATTCATAAAAATCACATACAATATACATGTATATACATTGAGAATTGTACTGGATCGTTTAACACCCGATAAAGACGATGGCTTGAGAAAAGTGGGTGAAACCATAACATAAATGACAAATGTGGAAAATACAAAACATTAAAATTCACAATAAAACAAAATGCAAGATGTATACAGGATGTATTACAAACTAAAACACAATAATAATACAGAACGACATAATTTATATGGTAATTGTATGCATCATAGGAAGTATCAGCACTAAACAGGTTTATTGTCACAAATCTAGTCTCACCATTAATATTTTTGAATGTTGTATAACCAAAAAGAAGATAATAAACTATTCACTATAAAACCACAAGCAAACATATTTGTGATATATTAAAGTTTATGTACATACCACTTGTACAGAAGGCGTGTCTGCACTATCTCGAGATTGCCAAATATCCAGCTATTTGAATTATCCCGATCGCAAACTATCCAGCTTATTTGCGTCTTCATTAGACCGAAGTAGCAAATTAGCTGGATAGTTGGTCGGGATAATATCCCAAGATATCTCGGTCTAGTTTGCGGTTTTCCGCGTTTACTAGTTGTACTAGCGCGGCGCTGAGCCTCAAGGTCAGTGCGGTGAGCGGTATAGATCGCATACTGTGCGAGGAAAACCGGAAATCGTTGTGCATGATGGGATCGGGATATTTGACTCCGTACTTCGGTCTAATGAAGACGGTCGCAAACTATCCCGCTAGTTCGGAAATAGAAGGATATTTTGCAAACTAGACCGAGATATCTTGGGATATTATCCCGACCAACTATCCAGCTAATTTGCCACTTCGGTCTAATGAAGACGCAAATAGCTGGATAGTTTCGATCGGGATAGTTCAAAATAGCTGGATATTTGGCAATCTCGAGATAGTGCAGACACGCCTAGTATGTACAAGCCTACAAGGCCTTCAATATTATAATTTATGTACATTGAAAAGCATGTTTGCAATAAAATTTGATAAGTGGAGGGAATGAGTGAGCAATATGCCAGCAAGGTACTGGAAAAACAAAATCACTACACATTACTACATACTGTAAGAAGTAATCACAAATCGCAGTTTTGAAATCATTTTGTAAGTACTGCAAGCTTGGCATTAGCTTGCAAGCCTAACGTGTCTACAGGCCAAAATTTTGCTTTATGTGTAGCGAAGCGCTCGGTTATATATAAACGCCCCTCCTTCTGTATCCAATTAAAGCCTAATAATCAAATTATCTCATACCAACCCCCTTAAACCTGGCACAACACAAGGTTGCACACATGTTGCTTGAAGGGGTTTGGAGGTACATTGTAGGTCTAGATTGTAAATGTAAAAGAAATGTCACATCGTCTGTTTGGAGCCAGAGGGTTGTTAACTCATATAACTCAACAGGCCTGTCTTCACTAGCTCAAGATTGCCAAATATCCCGATATTTGAACTATCCCAATCGCAAACTATTCAGCTAATTTGCGTCTCCATGAGCCTGAAGTTGCAATTAGCGGGATATTTGGTCGTGATTGTCATCCCAAGATATCTTGGGATAGTTTGCAAAATATCTCACTGTTTGGAAAAATATCCAGCTATTTGTCCGGTGCGCTTTCACCAGACCGAAGACTCGCACTATGCGCAAACGCTGGGCTGGGCAATGCAAAATATCTCGAGCTAATTTCTCAAGGTCGAGTTTCAAGTTTCGAGGTCGAATCTCGAGCTGATGAAGACGCGATTTTTAACTTCGGGATTATTTCCCAAATCAGAAATAGCGGGCTATTTGGCAATCTCAAGATGATGAAGACAGGCCTAACATGTATTTTAACAGATCCCCCAAACCAACTTGCTATTTTTCTGTCCTAAATCCTATTTTGTGTAATTTAACTAAATTTACTTAATTTATTTTGTTGTCCTTTATCATAGTCATAGAAACACTTTGCTGCATTTAAAGTGTACCGGTATTACTCGAGGATACAATTAGTTGAGGGTTTTACTTCCATCGTATCAACTAATTTGGTTGCCCATAGAAATCAAATCAGGCAAGGTTAATACGAAAAATGCTAGTCCACAAAATAATGCAGGGATCTGTGAAACACATGATTCTCCTCTTCGGCTCATTGAGCAATTTGAAAAGTGTACTTTCCAATTTAGCAAGGTGAGGATATACGTGTAACAGGTACGTCATTCGTACTGTGGCTACATGTACAGTGTACACGCAAGTTACCCCCTTATTAAAGATCAAGACCAGTTATGGTCATGCGACTACATTGTGAAAAACGTTGTGGAATCGATCAGAAAAGGTTGATCATCGAGCATATAAGTAATGGTGTGCACTGCAAGGTTCTGGAATCATCAAAATGATAAGAAATTTGGTCCAGTCTTGGTAAAGTTACAAGCACTGTACACAGAAAGATGTACATGGGACTACACAACACATGCCCGATATCTATCAGGTCCAAATAGATATAATCATTTACCAAATATATCAATTAGTAAGCGGTTTCTCTGCAGAATGTGTATCATCACGTATTAGTCAAAACATATTCTTTCACATGATTGGTAATAAGAGCTTCCATTTCATTTTTTGAGAGGGGGGCGTTTCCAAAACTGGTCTTTACCTTTAAAATCATTATCTATGCATTTTACAAGATGCCAACATCCCTTGATCACATTCCTTCCATTTCTTTATAATTAAAATATAATTCATTAATCCTCTATGCCACTCCAATGTTCCTGAATAAAGTGTAGGGTCTCATGAAAATCATTTAGAAGACAGCACTTTTAGAACAGTGTTTTATTAAAAATTATTAAATTATTTTTGTCAAAGTTAACAGAAAGAGCCAGATTCACAGCAAATTATGTGTGTCCATTTCTATTTCCACAGTTGAATACTAAAAAATAAACATTTTAATTTGGGTAACAGGTTACATACATGTTTGTATGATTATGAATTTGATATAAAATCACCATTTTCCCTTATAACATTTGGCTATTTGAAATATCTTTTCTTTTTCTGCAAAAGGCAATTTCATATATAGTTTGAATTTGAAGATAAAGATACACTTTATTGCTCTACTTTAGTATTTTCTTGGAAGTCTGTAATTAGTAATCCTGTAAAATATCACTAAATTGCAATAATTCAGCGTCAAATCCAATTTCTTCAGCCCTGGTGGTTTATTCATTGATCAAAATTACACAGAGATGCCTGCAAAAATACAAAGGTGTACACGCAGGCAAAAGTGCCATAGGTTTATTGGATTAACAGAAACAAATTTCAGTCAAAATCTTTATTTTGTTGTTGGAAATAACACCCATCGTTTGCGATCACACTTCAACACTTATGGGTATGCAATAATGACATCCATATACAGACGTGCTATAGCTGAAGATTATATGACTGAAAGAGTATAGCACTGAATAATGCACGTGACTCCATGAATTATTACTTCTTGCTCGCAGCTGGCAAGATCTGGCACTCTTGAGAGTGTCACCTCAGAATGGATCCTGAGGAGACAATAGGCCTGTTTGCATCAGCTCGAGTTTGCCAAATAACCCGCTAGTTTAAAGGCATCGTTTAACAATGTTAAATCTGAGATAAACGGCCCTACATGTTATCAGTGTTTGTGATATGGTGAAATATTGAAGCCCTAAAAAATTATCAAGAGGTGCCTCAAAAAAGTAAAAATCTTTGAGTGACCGGTTTTACCATACTTGTTTTCCCCAATACACTGTAGTGTGATGAAAACCGATAGGAAAACGCAAAATTTGGTTTAGATTTCCAATCATAAATATCTTGATAATCATACAGGCGATCGACTCATAAAAGTCATGGGGTTCCTGAGTCCTGACTGACCGAAAGGTTTATGATTATCATTTCAGCATGAGCTAAATCCAGGATTTTGTTTCAGAATCTGAGACAAAGTCACCGGATCCCTTTAACTATCCCGATCGCAAATTAGCCAGCTAATTTGCGTCTTCATCAGCCTGCAGTTGCAATTAGTGGGATATTTGGTCGAGAAAATTTCCAGAGAAATCTTGGTCTTGTTTTCTTAAAAATCCTGCTATTTGGGAAACAGCGGGCTAATTTGTGCCCATCCAAGCTAATTTGTGACGAGCATAAATATTGGTCTGGTGAAGAAGCATATATCCAGAGTCTGAAAATAGTGGGTTATTTGATTTGGTTAACTCGAGCTGATGAGGACAGGCCTCGGAATGGATCCTGAGGAGAGGATGACTCCAGGGAGTACAGAGTAGCGGATGGTGATTTACAAGTTTAATAGCTGGAGACTGGAGACTTCAGTAAAGAGGTGATGATCACTTCTGGCGGGAGGGCTTCTCCCAAAACGCATTAAAAATAGAAAATTAATGTTTCAATGTTCAATGTGCTGGTGTGTGGCACAGTACATCACGCTCTACCATTCATCGTCTACGTGGAAATGCTCGCAAAGGAAATCACGTTCATTCAGAAGAAGGGCCTACTTTTTGTGGGCCACTCACAGAATATAATGTACAACTCTAACCCTGGTAAATCTTTCAAAATTTAATACGTATGACCAGTATGTTCAATCACCCTGAAGAACTGAATTTAAATTCAGCAGTTTTATTTGACTAATGCACATGATGGAAATCTAGAAACATGACAGGACATTTTCTTTTTTTTCATTAAAAAGAATTTAGATTAAGAAATACCAGTTGGTTAAAAAATGTCAAGTTCTTCACAAATCCTCTTTCAATTTTCTGAAAATTTTGGAAAGAATGAAATTGGAAAGAAACTGCATCACATTCAGTTACAGTGTATATCATTTCTGGCATGATTTCAACTCATCTGATACATTCATTGAGTATGAAACTGTCAGATGAATATACGGTACAACATCGATATATATACCTGTACTGTATGTACAATCAAAGCTGACAATTTGGTCTACCAGTACAGTATTTCAAATGGTATACTACATGTACATGTACAGGTACATCTACAAGCCTACATTGCCTTTTGTTTGGGCAATGTATGCAAGACTTCAAAGTATCACATGATTGAGCACTCTGAGGGGGTAAAATATAACAAGGTGAAGAAATCCAATTCATCATATACTTTTGCATTATATTTTGCACTGTGCATGACTTCCTCAAGCAGAGTGTACGGGCCAATCGTTCTGCAAAATGCAAATGGCATTGTGAACTACAGTGCACAAGATCTTTAATGAAGGAAGAGCGCTGTTGAGGACAACTCATTGTTCTGGTATGCCATAAAGCTGACTGTAAGCTCCCCCATACAAATACCTCAGCGTAAAGGCAGGTAATGAAAGGTTTTCTTCCTTCATACTAGTCTATTGATGCAACAATTCAAACTCCACTGTAAAGCAGTGAATCTAACACCGGCATCTGCTGAATACAGTTTTTAAGTCTATCATTCATGGATGTAAGATTCTTGAATCTGCAGACTCAACTTGTAGTTCAGAACATTACATACATGTATAAATCACATTTCACATTTACATAAGCCTACAGTATATACAGTAGTGCTGTAATATCACGGATATCTCCAATTCCGTTTAACCGCCAGTCAAAACCGGACGGTTTTCGGTTAAACGAATAAAAAATTAAATTAAAAAAAAAAAAAAAAAAAAGATTTTTTTTTTTTTTTTTTTTTTTTTTTTTTTTGTTGACCGACTCTGTCGGCAGCAAGCCAGGACTTTCATTTAACTGCGAGGTGCATTTGAAGGCGCTGATTTGTGCTTGTGAACTTGTCACAAATAATAGTAACAATGTCGTTTTTAGAAGAATGTGTAAGATCATTAATGTAAATAAAAAAACAGTAGAGGACCTAGGATAGAACCTTGTGGTACGCCATGTGTAAAAGTTGGATGAATTTTTATTATAAAGTACATATTGAAGATGACAGACAAATTGGAGTGTTGTTTTAGTTTCGGAGTGGTGAGTCAAAAAACAGATTACTGAGCTGGGAGACATTGCCAGGTGGAGGGGCATAAATCGAAACTTTAAAAAAAAAAAAAAAAAAAAAAAAAAAGATTTTTTTTTTTTTTTTTTTTTCTTTTCGTTTAACCGAAACCGTCCAATTGAAAACGGAATCCGCCATCGGCGGTCGGATACCGGACGGTTAAACGTTTGGTTACAGCACTAATATACAGTATCAATGATGAAAAATTGAAAATGATATAATGTACACACATGTACATGCAACCTATTTTGGAAATGCAGACCTGTGTTTCAGACTTCAGAGTCATTTCTAGGTTATCGTTTTGTGCCCTCTTACACCTTGTTCAGATATGACATACATGTAGTCTACTGCAGCAAATTAAAAAATAATTATGCCATAAGCGTAATCTGCTTCATATTTCTGTATCTTATATCACAGAGGTACAGCTACTTGCCACTCATTTACAGGTTTAAAAAAACACTGCAGTTTACCGTTTTACATTAGGGACTTTTAGATTCGCACAAAGACAATGGGAATTGCTACGATCGACGTCCTTTTAATGCACTGCCTTGAATGGACGTCACACGTATCAGTCCACGCAAATCTAAAAGTCCCTATTGTATCTGAACGAAATAGAAAATCTGTTTATTAATAATAGCCTCTTTGACTCATTACCAGCACCATACGTTTAGGACTTTCAAATGAATGATATTCAAATCGAGCTTCATGATGATGTTGCTCAACAATGTAAGTGCCTGTCTTAAAGAGAAGGTTGAGTTCTGGGAAGAGGTGAAAAATAATTTGTGAGCGTTACTCATTCTTATTATGCAAGTGTGGAAGAACATCAAAAAAGACATGTTCCCTGAAAAGCATGGCTCTTCAAATGCCTTCATATTCTAAATATGCATGTAACATCGGGGGGGGGGGGGGGGGGGGCGGCTTTTTACGCCACGTGTTCGTGTAGTCCCATATACATCTTTCTGTGTACAGTGTTTGTAACTTTACCAAGACTTGGCCAAATTTCTTATCATTTTGATGATTCCAGAACCTTGCAATACACACAAATTCTTAAATGCCAGATGATCAACCTTTTTTGGTCGGTTCCACACCATTTCTTTCACAATGAAATCGCATGACCAGAACTCAACTTCATCTTTAATTCTTAAACAAAATTTGGTTGGTTTGGTTGCTTTTTCCTAGCTGATAAGAAGGCATATATGCTTGTAAGTCAGCAACCAGGGGATGGATGGCTTTAAGTCGTCTCCAAGGGACTTGGTAATCAGGGAAAAAATTGCTTTAAAAACTTTGGGGGCTACTTTTCAAATGCCTTATCCAAGGGGTACAAGCGCACAACTTGATTTCGAACCCAGGACCCCCCCCCCCCCCCCCCCCATTACAAGACCACTGCTCTACCACTGACCCATCAGGCCTCCTCCAAAATTTGCTATACTGTGCAAATGTGCATGTACATGTAGGAAGTGAATTTCATTTCCAAACGTTTTTCAACGGTTTTCTTTACAAGTATTTTAGATCAATCTACTGCATTTAAGAATTACAGTCTACGCCAGTTTCCGTAAATTGTGATTTATTTACCAGAATCCAAGACTGGCTTTAACATGTTGGCCTTGTTTTCATGTAGACCGTTGCTCTCCATTTATTGCAAACAATTCAAAAGAGCACACACTGTACAGCTAGAGCAGAG
>JAVYIG010014243.1:0-42697 GCA_035222895.1 Strongylocentrotus droebachiensis
CTCAACCCCCTGGACCCCACGCCAATCAACATATGCTCATAATGACCGTAATTAAATGCCCATACCCCCTGAGCTTCCGGGGCTCCGCCCTTTGACCCCCGGTGGGCCTTTGCCCCTAGACCCTACGCCAAGTTACGTTACGCGCTACCTGATTATAAATACTTTAGCCTCCCCCCACCCACTTTGAAAAAACGTTCAGCGGGGCCTGCATATAGAACGGGGTAATGCGGATTTTTTTTTTCTGCCCCCCCCCCCCCACCCCCGCTTGAGGGATGCCTCTGCCTATAACAGGCTGTATAAAATGATTTCGAAAAGGTTCATCGTTGAAAAAAAACTTAAATTTCGATTACCTTGCTAAATTCCTCGATTAGATATATACTTCTCCCAAGAGTTTGCATTGCACCCTATTTTAGGCAGAAATAAGAAGACCGCTTATCGACTTTCGGAATTCGAAACTCTACTATGGTTACGTTAACTGTTATTTTATATTCGGGCAGCGAAATGCCCTGATTTAATTTTTGTAGTGTATTTTAATGACGCATTAACATTATTACCACAATGAAAGTGTATTTTGTTTTGCTCGCTCGCTCATGACAGTTATACACCCCCACCCCCCCCCCCACACTCAGTGTTATTTAGGGTACGCGTATGCATGTTCCCTTCCTTTGGCACCCCCTCTCTCTAAACCCCCCTTTCGCGGACTTGTCCTGCCTTGGAGACCCCCTTAATCCGGAACACTGCTCGATGTAACGCCCTATCTATGATATTGAAGATATTTCATAACCACCTTTTGAAATTTCTCAGGAGTCCAAAAAGGGAGAGAGAGAAAAAAAAACACCCCCTTTTTAAATTTCACAGGAATCCAAAGAGCCGCACACCCGCCCGGTTCAAACCAAATCTGACTCCCCCCCACCCCCCACCCCCCCCCCCCCCCCAGACGACTTTAGTAATACTTTTGGCGTGGTGACCGTGCGAGAAATGTTAATATTTGTAGTTTTTTACTTTGAAGTTGGAGCACTTTATCGCACAGGCAAACCAACTGAAAGTCCATCTCTTCTATTGATGACACGTATGACGTAGCGTTTAAATATGCCTTTATTTTCTAAATTTCGGGGTCTCCCCGTGACCATGAATTCAGAGCTAGAGAACGTTGAATCGCCGACCCAATATTTAAAGGGATCCGGTAACTTTGTCTCAGATTCTGAAACAAAATCCTGGATTTAGCTCATGCTGCAATGATAATCATAAACCTTTAGGTCAGTCATAGGAACCCCAGGACTTTTACAAGCTGATTGCCTGTCTGATTATCAAGATATTTATGATTGGAAATCGAAACCAAATTTGGAGATTGCCAAACGGTTTTCAAAACACTCCGGTATTTTGGTAAAAACGAGTATGGTAAAAACCGGTCACTCAAAGATTTTTACTTTTTTGAGGCACTTCTTGATCATTTTGAAGCGCGATTTTTTTTTGTACAGGGCTTCAGTATTATACCATATTGCAAACACTGATAACACGTAGGGCCGTGCATCTCAGATTTAACATTGTTAAACGATGCCTAAAGGGACTTGGTAACATTTTCAGATAAGAGAAAATGTTGCTAAGGTAGTGCCTACAAAGCACAATGCTAGATGTATTAAAGAGAGTCTGAAAGTTTGATTGAAAACAGACCATTATTAATGATAACATTTGGGAAAAACTTATGTGATCGATTCTTTAATTCTCCCAACTATATTATTTCGTTAGGTGAATGTAAATCGTCACAAAGCAATGATTTGTCTCTATATACCATTACAGATATTTAACTGTTGAAACACTTTTTAAAGCCTGTCTTTGTTATATTTTCAAGGAAAAACGGTTGTGATAATACAAAAAAGTTAGGGAGAATTTATTGTTAGAGGGTGTTGCACAGTGACGCCTTCAAAGAAAACCATAAATATCTTTGTGGTTTGATAATTTTTCAGGATTTGTTGCATGCTAGAGGGTTAGTACAGTAGGAGGAGTATAATAAGTAGCATTTCATACAAAAATTACGCAGTTTTTTTAATCAACCTTCAAGAATGTTACCGAGTCACTTTAAAGGTCGGGTGACATCCAAATATAAGTTGATTCATGTTGATGTGCAGGGCTGCATACAACTCATATTTTGTTTTATATTTCATAGATTTTTAAATAATTTTAAATAATTTTCTTAGACCTACTAAGCTGCACCCTAAAAAAAAGGTCCAGATCTCATTCATCTTGTAACATCATAATGTCAATCATTAGTGAGCTAAATTGGCTTGTTAGAACTCTTGTGAGTAATGTGCCGCGGGATTCCATATCCTCAAACTGCTGGCGAACAGAGCAACAAGACCAAGCTCTGTAATTATTTGGATCTCTGTCCAGTAGTGCCGTGTTTGTGACATCGAACTGGATCGACCAAATCAATTGATTCATAATATATATATGCAATATTTTTTTCCCGTAACATGAGAGTAATTTTAATAGTTTCATACTATTATTTAAATGTAATGTTAACTGTTATTGTATAATTGTTTTAAATGGGGGCACGCTACAAGAGTCCTATCTCGCACCCCGGGGCAACGTGTCTGACACGGCCGGTTATAGCAACTACTCCGAAGATCAAGATTACATTAATCTTGATCTAAGGAGACACGAACGAACGAGTGAGCTAAAAAGAGACAGTGGTATGTAGCTTCATTAGAGCTGACCATCTGTTTACAATAGCAGGGGCGGATCAAAAAATATTTAGCGGCGAATCAACGAGCCGGCGAACGGCGAATAAGCGGGGGGGGGGGGGGGGGGGTTAAGAGCACTTTTTTTGTTGTCTAGTTTTTGAGGGAAAAGTTTGAGGGAAAAGTTTGCGCCGACCGACTCAGCCGGGGGGGGGGGAATGCTGGAAAGGAGTACCACTAATTTTTTTATTTTTTTTTTTGGGGGGGGGTTCAGGGGGCCGCTTTTGTTACTAAAATTTACGTTACTATCCTATTTTTGTTACCGTTTTGGGGGCTAGGAAAAGAAAAGTGGAGGTATTGTATAAAAATTGCAATTCTTTTGTGAGCATGTGCTGAGTTGGGGGAAGTTTCATAATACTGCATCTCGTTAGCTCACAAGATGAAGATCTGGAACTTTTTTCCTTTTCTTTTTTCGATGGCCTGAATTTATATTCAGCATGTTGTTTTTATTGAATCTGAACGCCTAATTAGCTGGGTCTAGATGGAACATCAGATGAATTATAACATCTATTTCACGATTACAAAAAAAATTCGACCTTGCCAGGACTCGAACCTGGAATCCCCTGATTCGTAGTCAGATGCCTTATCCATTGGGCCACAAGGCCGCCCTGTCACAATTAGCAACGTGAATGTCATGATTGTTATTATTATTATTATTATTTTTTAAATGTGTTTTATTGAAACAATCACAATACTTACAAGTAATTATTAAAAAAAGCAGTACAACGTAGATCAAAACCTCACGAAAAGTAAATTTACACTAAGATGCAGGCAATTACATGCACATGTACTTATATAACATTTTAAAACAAACAAACATTTTTTAAAGTGCAAGGGCGATTTGCTTTTCTTTTTTACAATACGATATTCAAGATCTTTATTATAGTCAATGTTTTTAGGTTGGAACTTAGCAGGTCTTATAAAAAATTATTCTAAAAAATATTCACAAATTTATGAAATATATATGCAGCCCTGCACATCAACAGGATTCAACTTATATTTGGATGTCACCCGACCTTTAATGGTCTAATATAGGCCTACTGCCTCTCTATAACTCTCGTAAAGACATGGTGTAATCCCTAATTATATTATGTTTTAAAGTCTTTTTCATTACATGTTTATATTCCTTAGTATATTATTAATTCATACATCTGAGGTCTGATATATAACACAGTTATTCAATGAATATTTCATGACATAAAGTATACGATGCATATTTACATATTTCTAGTGTTCACCTTATTCTAATTATTCTTTCTTCTAATTCTCTCTTTCCCTTTCTCTTTCCTTTTTCTTTCTCTGCACTCCCTCTCTGCCTCCTCCCCTTTTATCTCTTTCCCCCGGTATGGGAAATAGGGTAGAGATAGATGGTTGGAGAGAGAGGAGAGATAAATGAGAGATAGAGGAGAGATAGAGCAGGGGAAAAGGAGAGATAGAGCGGGGATAGATGGATGGATATAGATGGAGAGAGAGAGAGGAGAGATAGAGAGATATTTTAAATATAGATGGATGAAGATAGAGGAGAGGTAGAGCGGGGATAGATGGATGGTTATTGAGGATAAATAGAGGAGAGATAGAAGAGAGATCGAGCGGGTGAAAGATGGATAGAGATAGGTGGAGAGAGAGAGAGAGAGAGAGAGAGAGAGATAGGGGAAAGATATAGAGCAGGGATATATGGATGGAGATTTGAGAGAGAGAGAGAGAGAAAGAGAGAACAGATAGAGCAGGGAAAGATGGATGGTGAATAAGGGTAAATAGAGGAGAGAAAGGATAGAGATAGAGGAGAGATAGAGCAGGGATAGATGGATGTAGAGAGAGGAGATATAAATGAGAGATGGAGGAGATAGAGGAGAGATAAAGCAGGGAAAGATGGATGGAGATAGACGGAGAGAGAAAGAGATAGAAGAGATAGAGCAGGGATAGAGGAGAGATAGAGCGGGGATAGATGGATATAGATGGAGAGAGAGAGAGATATAGAGGAGAGATAGAGGAGAGATAGAGTGGGGATAGATCGATATCTCTCCTCTATCTCTCCTCTATCTCTCCTTTATCTCTCCTCTCTTTCCATCCATCTACCCTGCTCTATATCTCCTTTATCTCCATCTATCTATCCCTGCTCTATCTCTCCTCTATCTCCTCCATCTCTAATTTATATCTCCTCTCTCTCCATCCATCTATCTCTACCCTATTATCTCCTCTTTCTCTATCCTCTCTCTCTAATCCATCTATCCCTGCTCTATCTCTCCTCTATCTCTCCGGCTATCTCTCATTCATCCCTCCTCTATCTCTCCTCGATCTCTCCTCTATCTCTCCTCTATTTATCCTCAATAACCATCCATCTATCCCCGCTCTACCTCTCCTCTATCTTCATCCATCTATCTTTAAAATATCTCTCCTCTATCTCTCCTCTCTCTCTCTCTCCATCTATATCCATCCATCTATCCCCGCTCTATCTCTCATTTTCCCCTGCTCTATCTCTCCTCTCTCTCTCTCTCTCTCTCTCTCTCTCTCTCTCTCTCATCTATATCCATCTATCCCCGCTCTATCTCTCCTTTTCCCCCTGCTCTATCTCTCCTCTATCTCTCATTTATCTCTCCTCTCTCTCCAACCATCTATCTCTACCCTATTTCTCATACCGGGGGAAAGAGATAAAAGGGGAGGAGGCAGAGAGGGAGTGCAGAGAAAGAAAAAGGAAAGAGAAAGGGAAAGAGAGAATTAGAAGAAAGAGAGGGAAAGACAGAAGGGTTATATTGAGAGGGTAGGAGAAAGAGAGAGTGAGAGAAAGAAAGGGGGAGAGTGAGAGAGATAAGAGAAGGGGAAAACCTAGAAAGTTTGAAAGAGAGAGAGAGATATATATAAACATAACATTTCAAAAATTGGGGAAAAGCCTGGAATACTTCGCCATACCTCCACTCAGAAAATGTCGATCGTGGTCATGAGCGCGAGCAAGACAAGTGTTACGGTGTTGGTATATTCTACGGTGTAAAGCGCACGTGCGGAGCCCTCTCCTGACGAAATACGAATAACCTTGTTTATCGTCGATAAACCTTGTTTATCGAGAGAAACTGTGCTTATCAGTCGATATACAGAGTTTCTCACGATAAACAAGGTTTATCGCTCGATAAACCTTGTTTTTCGCTCGATAAACCTTGTTTTTCGTCGATAAACCTTGTTTATCGGATTTTTAGATCATTATACCGAATGGTCGTGTACGTTTTATGCTGCGCAAAGATTCAATCAGTTTAATTACGGCCATTACAAGAATTGGGTTATTGATGTAGACAAATGCTCATGTACCCTTTACAGCTTATTTTATGTATATTATTACCAAAGATGAAAAAAAAAGCCAGTCAGTCACTCAATAATGTCTGACAGTGAAGTCTAGCAAGTAAACGGGTTTCCTTGCATAATTGAATATTAGGTCATTGCTCAAGTTTAAATTTCACAGATAGGACATACATAACATATTCATAATTCCTGCAAAGTTCTACAGAATTTGATGTTGGCTGCAAAAGGGACATAGTATCTTTGACACAACAAGTTATCTGTTCTTCTCCTTTTTAATTTTGTTAATGTAAGGTAACTTTATTGAGTAATGAACTTTAATAATTCTTTATTTGCTCAATATCTAGCCCCCCCCCCCCCCCCCCCCCCACCCACTATTGGCAGGTCGAAAATGGGAGAAAGGGAAGAGAGAAGAAATAAGAAAATTAAAAGAAAAATACAATGAAGAGAAAAAGGGGAAAGAAAAGACTAAACATGAAGAAAGATGGGGAGAAGCAGGAGGAAAGAGAGAGAGAGAGAGAGAGAGAGAGAGAAAGAGAGAGGAGTGTGACATCGATTGATGACGACCAACCCATTACATCTCATTGATGATACCCTATCAATAAGTCTTATTAATTCAATGATGACACCCGATTCATTACACCTCATTCATGACACCCGACCCATTAACACCTCTGTTATGACACCCAACCCATTAACACCTCTGTTATGACACCCAACCCATTAACACCTCTGTCATGACACCCGACTCATAGCAGACGTCATTCATGACACCCAACCCATTACACCTCCTTCATGACACCCAACCCATTAACACCTCTGTTATGACACCCGACCTATTACACCTCATTCATGACACCCGACTCATAGCAGACGTCATTCATGGCCCCCAATCCATTAACACGTCCTTTATGACACCCGACCCATTACACATCATTCCTGACACCCGACTCATAGCAGACGTCATTCATGGCATTCGACCCATTAACACGTCCTTTATGACACTCGACCTATTACACCTCATTCCTGACACCCGACTCATAGCAGACGTCATTCATGGCACCCAACCCATTAACACCTCTGTTATGACACCCGACCTACTCATTCATGACACCCGACTCATAGCAGACGTCATTAATGGCCCCCAATCCATTAACACGTCCTTTGTGACACCCGACCCATTACACCTCATTCCTGACACCCGACTCATAGCAGACGTCATTCATGGCACTCGACCCATTAACACGTCCTTTATGACACTCGACCTATTACACCTCATTCCTGACACCCGACCCATTACACCTCATTCCTGACACCCGACTCATAGCAGACGTCATTTATGACACTCGACCTATTACACCTCATTCATGACACTCGACCTATTACACCTCATTCCTGACACCCGACCCATTACACCTCATTCCTGATACCCGACTCATAGCAGACGTCATTAATGGCACTCGACCTATTACACCTCATTCCTGACACCCGACCCATTACACCTCATTCCTGATACCCGACTCATAGCAGACGTCATTAATGGCACTCGACCCATTACACCTCATTCCTGATACCCGACTCATAGCAGACGTCATTAATGGCACTCGACCTATTACACCTCATTCCTGACACCCGACCCATTACACCTCATTCCTGATACCCGACTCATAGCAGACGTCATTAATGGCACTCGACCTATTACACCTCATTCATGACACCCGACCCATTACACCTCATTCCTGACACCCGACTCATAGCAGACGTCATTCATGGCACTCGACCTATTACACCTCATTCATGACACCCGACCCATTACACCTTATTCATGACATCCTAGTTATTACACCTCATTGATGAAACCCGACCCATTACACCTCATTCCTGACACCCGACTCATAGCAGACGTCATTCATGGCACTCGACCTATTACACCTCATTCATGACACCCGACCCATTACACCTTATTCATGACATCCTAGTTATTACACCTCATTGATGAAACCCGACACAGTTTACCTCATTGTTGACACTGAATCACAATACCTCATTGATGACACCGAATCATAATACCTCATTAGTGACACAGATGAGATTTCACCAATGATGTAATAATGACTCAGTGTTCTTTGGAACCAAGTAGAACAAAAGACGATACAATAACCTAAGTATATTGATATAAAATAATTCATTGTTATGCCATGATACAACTAAGGATTATCAAATAGTTAAATGCTATTGTTTAAATAAATGTACAACGATAACATTAATTATCAAACCTCTTCTTCAACTGAAAAGTTTTATCTATAAATAGTTTGACATTTTTCACCAACGAAGATTGATAATCATTTGAAAACTGACTTTATTAACAAAACATTTAATTATAAATGCTGGGTTTTGTTTCATATTTAATGGTGTTATTAAACAGCTCCAATATGAATATGAACTGAACCATTGCAACATCGCAAGAGAAGGGGGAAATATGATCCTAAACACCATCATTTTGTTTCTCATTATTTAATGTGGCATCTCTGTACAAGCCCATGCAGGAACTAGCATTGATGGTTGTGTTATTGTGTGGGTGGGTGGAGGGAGGGGGTTGCAATTCAAGAGCATGAAAGAGATCAAAGGGAGTATTTTGCTGCGACTTTGAGCCTAGGTCATATTTTTAGAGTGAACGGGCGAATTGTGGAGGGGATCCTAAAGATCATCAGCGAGGGCGAGGGTCATTCGTATTTAAAATTGGCCTCTTGCAGTACAAAGAGAATGCAATAATGCGTTTTCACTCGAACGAAAGATGAATTGATAGCATGGACATCTTGTTTTAAGACGTTGTAAGCAATATAACTAAATAACTGATTTTATAAAGATAACTTAATCTACAGTGCACCGTGAATCATCTTTTTAGGATTTTGTGGAAAATAAGACAATATTAGTCACCGATGGATGTTTTACCCCGTATCCGGACAACTACCCTCTAGGGCAACCACCCTCTAGGACGACTACCCCCGGGACAACTAGCCCCGGACAACTACCCCCTAGGACAACTATCCCCCGGACAACTACCTCCCAGACGGACAACTACCCCCTAGGAAAGTTGGATAGAGGATGGGTGTCATAGGGGGTAGTTGTCTGGGGGTAGTTGTCTAAGGGGTAGTTGTCTAAGACCACCTCCTGAGGTGGTCTTCTGGAGCGGTCCAGAAGTCCACTTCCTGGACCACTTTGACCGTTCTCACTCACCTAAGAACTGCTCCTGAGGAACGGGTCTTAGTTAGACCGCTCCAACGAAGTGAATGAGAACGGGGTCTTAGGGGTAGTTGTCCGGGGGTAGTTGTCCAGGGGGTAGTTGTTTTAGTGGGTAGTCGTCCTAGAGTGGTTGCCCTAGGGGGTAGTTGTCTTATACGGGGTAGTTGACTGGGTTGGTTATCCGGGGGTGGATGTCCAGGGGGAGGGTGTCCTAGAACCGTTTTACCCACATGAGTAATCAAATGAATTGGTATAAATACATTTTTTTATATAAAATACACAAGAAAGGTTTGATATAAAGTGAGCATTCTCCACACAGCATGCTGACAAGTGTAAATGAAGGCAACAATGCATATTAAGCCTGCATAATTATTGTTGGAATTATCTACAATCGTGAAATTGGATGTACAAACTATTTTTCTTTAAGAAAAAAAAGAAAGAAAAAGAAAGAACCTGTGTCTATATTTTAAGTTTATGAGAATTGGATCAATTCTCTACAGAGTATCTCAAACATTCTTTTCACACGGGTCAAGTGTATGTGTAATAATAATAATATAATTATATAGCGCCCAATACATCGATACAGCGATGTGCCTAAGCGCTTTACATATATATTGTTACCCCGGTCATCGGTTTCAGGCTTACCCGCAAACAAAGTATGCACATTTTCCACTCCCTAGGGAGCATTCCAGCCAGTCTCCATTTTACAAGCACACACTTGCTCATCCAACCACATGAACTTTCGCATCCTACCGGGTACCCATTTATCACCTGGGTGGAGAGTAGCAAGTGCAGGTAAATATCTTGCCAAAGGATATTAGTGCCCTCGACCTTCGCATCTCCAGTCAAGCGCCTTAAACCACTTGACCACGACACTCCTGTGTAATATTAAAATGGCGTTTTTGTGACATATATTTCTTTTCCATTTCAATATAAACAATACATTGTATCTACACATGATATATACATATAGGCCTAATGGGTTTCAAAATAAATCTACTGTAATATGACCAACTCGTGTAACCAGTATATGTATAAGGTTATTGATAAAATGCGAAGAATATGAAATGAATGAAAATGTATAAGATCTAAAATGTATGCTTAGAAAGCAAGTCTCGTTGTCCAAAAAAAGTACGTCATTTTAGATAATGATATACATTACAGCTCATGGTAATAGTAGTACAAATACTATTACAACCAAACAAGATTATGGTAAATATGTTGGGTTATGGGAAGGAGGAGGGAGAGAGGGGGCGAGAGAGAGGGGGAGAGAGAGAGAGGGAGAGAGAGAATTGTAGAAGATAAAAGATAATAGATGATAAATGGATCGGAAACAAGGGCAAGTATTGAAAGAGAAAAGGGCAGATTAGAAAAGATAATGAGCTGTCATACTTGATACCTATCCTGCATGACCTCGTTGCATAGCTATACACGTACAGTAAATGGAGTCTAACATGAAGTCATTCCAATGAGGTTTAAATTCAAGGATTGATAGCTTTCCTATCCATTTCTGGATTTCCTTGAATCTTTCACTGATACGCGTCTATTTGTCTTTTTTAGGGTTTTTTAAAAGTTTTTTTAAAAATATCTAAAACCAACTTTCTGTCAGGATAAACTAATTCCCCCATTAAGACTGAAGTATGTAGCTTTTATTTATCATACAATATGTCCATGGTTTAAGCAGACCTTAGATTCTGGTGCAATGGAATATTTCATGTTCCGGTCACCGATTTCTTTATTTCTCTCATGTTGTCACTTCCTCTAGATGTTCGAGTGTTCATAAGTTTATAAAGTCTGCCAATGCCGTCACTCAGAAATATCTGCATACTTTTACAAATTGGCATGGAATTTTCTTCATTTACAAGTGTAGATATCAGTGACCGTTTCACAGACCCTACATTTCACTTTGCAACACCAGATGAATTTACAATCACACCTTTCAACTCTTCTGATGACTTGAGTGTTATAGCCACGCCCACAACACAAGAGATCACAGCTATCTGATCCAGTCGATGTTCGGTTACATTCTCGTCCCGTCGTTCCTACGATACCAATTTCCCGGTTAGTACGACAGTAATTGGGTGATCTCTGCATGTAAACGAGCTCATCTGATGCAATGACTTCACGTCGTACACGTCTGTCTTTCCGACGAAGTCGTACCTGTTTCTTGGTTCGGACGACAACCTCCACTCCTTCACTATATCGACTCTTAGCGAGATCACCGATCTCCTTGAAGCTCGGCATCGCCTTCCAACAGGTCTTCAATGAACACGAAGCTGAAACACCATGACATCGACAAAGAGTCTTCATTCCAGACTTGATCAACTGTTGGAAATAAGAAGGAAAAAAAAACGTGTTTTATTAGTTTAGGTGTGCATGATCTTTCGGGTATAATTAAATTCATTAATATCATCGTCACCATCGTAGGCGTACAAGGCGGGGGCTGCCGGCTAAGGGCATGTACTTCCATGGTTTTCAAAGTTCTGATATTGTGCAACAGAGTTCCCCATACAACCTATTTGGGCAAATATTGCATTTATCTGAAAATTCAATGCTAAGGTTTCATTTTGAAAGTATTTAAAAAAGAAAATTAAATCAAAATATATAACCGTGAAGTTGTATCAATTATAAAATGCCGCACAGAAGCAGAGACACTCACGGGCTGAAGTACAAATAAAATGAGAGAGAGAGAGAGAGAGAGAGAGAGAGAGGGGGAGAGAGAGAGAGGGGGGGGGAGAAATAAATTAAGCGATGTGTCTTCCTGCATGGTGATCCGACGCTCACACGCAACACTCATGTTCAGTTGTTGGTGCTTTTGCTCTTGCGCCATCATTGGCATACAGGTGCACATGTATCATTTTATAGCTTTGAATATTCACTGACCAATATCATCGTAAAAGGTTTTTCTACATTTTACAAATTGCGACATGCCTCTAGTGATGGCGTCACTTACAAATAAAGGTTAATTCTAATATATTATTATTATATCACAACCACCAGACTATAGATTATGACTCATAGCTCTACTAATAAATACATTAGCATGTTGAATTCAAATCAATGTTTAGAGCATGAAGCAACCTAACCTTCTATTCATATAAAGAAACAATACTTGTTAGAATTGCAGATAAAGAATCAATTTCCTCAGTTTAAAACAAATTGGGAAATAAACATAAACGGCCAAACGTAAATTCACTTTTACTTTTTTTTTCGACATTGAGAAGAAATGAAGGCCTACTGTATAGTTTAAAGGGACATGACATATATATTTCTGTTACATTAATTTTATTCAGGACACGGTTTAAAGAGAAACTGCTGACATCGTTATAATCATTACTCTCGTTTTTTGTAAAATCTCGAAAAGACACAAATAACACAAAATGAAGGGGAAAATATGAGTATAATGGTCCATCAAAATGTATCCCTTTATTGTGACTATAGAATGCAAGGTTTCTTAGCGCTCTTCTATTCCCGTCATAATGTAGTTGTTACAGTCAAGACCTATCATAAAGACGGCTAACGTCGAAGACTCGAAGTAGGTCCAATGTAAGGCAACTCTTGGTAAATGCATCCTACATGACTGTATGAAAAAACATGAAGAAAACCATATCTGAGTGTGATACCCTGTGGTTAGGCATGTCCTTGGCCAGTATTTTACAATCTTAGGAGGCTTTTTATGTAAGTCCGCGTCGGCATGGCTTTTGATCTTAAAACACGACATCTCTTCTTACCAATCACAAAACGCATGGGTGGGCTATCGAGGCCCTCCTAACAGTGACGGAGAAACAGAAAAAACAGCGGGGGTACAAGGAAATAGAAATTCAGATGACGATCATGACGACGACAATTATTACATTTATTCATATATTCGTTTATTTATAATGACGTAATGATTCCATGGATCTAAAGAGAATAATAATGATAATCATCCGAGAAAGTGCTCGTTTTCCTACCTCCATTATCCAGTACCTTAAAAGTCATGACCTATACCCAAGAAAAAACAGACTGGATGATCTGTCTATATTCAGCTCATCACTAAGTTGTGTAGCATCTTAACAATTTAAATTAGTAAACAATTATTGTTCTCAAACAATGGAAGAATCAGTGACTTAACTTTTTTTATAATTATCTTGTTTACATTTATAAATATAGAGTAGAGTAAACCTTCTTATTTGAAAAAGACCGCTTTGCCGAAGATTGCTTTACCACTTTGGTGTCAGCATGACAATGAACAATATTGATAACGATTATCACCCGTTTCTTTAAGTAACATCGAGTGACATCAAGACAGTGACAAATACAATTAAAATGTAAGTTTCTTGTGTCAAATTTTCGGCATGTTTTCAAGACCTGTTTTCAAAGAGCAAATAAGTAATAACTACGGGACGGTGATTTCTCGTTAACCGAACTATTTCTAATGCCGATTATGGGGGTATTTTCTTATTCAGGTGTGAGTTGCACCTTCACATTGGAAAGTGAACAGGAGGCGCGATGGCTCAGCTGTTGTATAGAGCAGTGGCCTCGTAACCGAGAGGTCCCGGGTTCGAAACCAAGTCGATGCGCAAGTGCCCTTTGGTAGTGCATTAATCCTAATTACCAAGTCCCTCGGAGAGGCTTTAAGCCGTCAGTCTACTGGTTACTTACTTGCAAGCATACAGTCATGCTTTCTTAGCAGTCAGGTAAAACAAACAAACAAACAATAATCAACGAACAACGATGTTTAAAAACAGACGATAAACTAAATTAATGCAGACAGGTGTGTTAATTTAAGAATGTATAAACGTATGCCCCAGGTTGAGAAAAAAAGAAGACCCGGCTTATTCACCTAGGGTAAATCTAACGATGTTTACTATGATCAAGTTGTCTTGTGGATTGACTCATCTGCCTAGAGATTAAGGAATGTCTATCACCACAGGTTTCCCAACGTAATATGAAACACATCGGGTCAAAAGGTAGAATTGCTTAGTTTATTAGGCCCTATATTGTTTATAAGACATAATACTGGTATAACATATTTGTTATCGACTACCTTGATGTGTTAAATAGGTTATAAACTTGAGGTAGTATTAGTAGTAATGAGGAATGAATAATAACCCATTAATGATCCATACCGTAACGATGTCATAGAGCGCTATTTGTCTCCATTTAAACTCTATAAAACCCTTTAAAATCATAATGTTTCTCGCAGCAATATTTCAATATTTCAAGCTCGGTCTTCGGCCATAGTAGAATGATTTTTTTTTCTCGTTGGTGTATTATTTTGAGATGTAGTGTTCATTTTTAATACAACATAGCATAATGATTTACAAGCGCTTAGGCACATCGTTGGATCGATGTATTGAGCGCTACATAAACACGGAATATTATTATTATTATTATTGAATATCTTCGTTTCAGGGAAATCATATAGTAAGTTTTTATTTTGCTTGTACCTCTCTCGAACATGGCGATCTAGCTCTGAGTGAGGATGCGACACTGGCCACTGGAATCATTTTTTTTAAATAGATATAAATTCCTACAGTTGCAGATCATGATTTCAAACTTACATTTACTTTTACTTTTTGGTTTCTCAATACCATTTACCTTGTAATCATAATCATAATCATCACTGCTAGTGCTATCACTGTTCGTAGTAGTGCCACTTTTGATAAAAAGAAATTGCTACAAAGGTTGTGAAGTTAGTGTTGAGATAGCTTTCACACTGTCTTACCTGTCTTCCAGCCTCATTATTGTGGAGGTTCATCTCCTGTACACCTGGCTTTATCGTCAATGGACGGCTCAGGGCTGATGGAGGTGGCGACGGCGACGACGACGACGATGAGGAAGAGTATTTATCGCCAGAGTCGACAAACTTCCTGGCTAATTTGATTCCATAATCGACATCATCTGTACATCCACCCCATTTCCATTCTTCGTCATCATCCACGACATCGTCACTCGGTTGTCCGCGAGGGGTTGCACATCCACATTCTGTAAGGTTACCAAGACTACATGAGCGAGTTACGGCGTATACCACCCCTGCTGATGTGATGGCGTAGATGAACGCTGTCTCTTTATTGCCTGTAAAAAGTTAATATAATGAACAATTAAATACTCGAGTAACACTGACAACAGATGATAATAGACAAAAGAACTAATAATATACCCTGCATTGCTAAGATGTTGTCGATTTGCGGTTAGGTGGCGTGATTGGGAAAGAAAGACAATAAAGGCCAAGTAGGCCTATATGTATGTAGTTATTTTCTTCTTCTTTCTAGTAAACGATAATTGTCTAAAATCGATAATCTAACGAGAATGATATGCCACCATAGATACAACATTGCATAAAAATGATAAATGCTGGGCTTTTGCTCACGCAATATGAGTCCAGTAAACAAATGTGTAGTATTCTAATAGATCTGTCATCGTATAACCTCCCGAATCGGTCGAAAAATAAGCACTGGAAGTTTCAATCCTTGAAATTTTGTAAAAACCCATTACCAGTCAAATTTTCAATAATAGAGTTTGTATTCTAGATGCTAGGCAGTGTCTATCATGCCTGTCTGTAAGATGAAAGTACATGTGAACTGTGAGGTAGATGCTATACAAACATGTCCAGTAATACCACTTCATCTTAGCTTCATCCTACATGGATTCGACAAGATGGAAGAGGAAGACTTCTTAAAGGTATACATCGGTCATTCATAGTCGACTTAGTATACATGTATATAATAAAGCAAATATGTATTATCTTGTAAAATGAGGAGATTCCCATCGCGTTTGGCAAGCTGAGCTAATTAATACTCATAAAACTAAACAACATAGGATTCAATGATATCAAATAACGTGTTATTATCAGTTTATACTTCAATTTCCTTGCAGTTTGGGTAAAGCATACAACTAAAAAAAGAAAGCGCTGATTGGTTGCTGCTGAAAAAAATTGACTACGAATAATTTTCACTCTTCAATTTTTGAAAACAGTGTAGTCCCCTGCTTGCAAATGCTATCGTATCAATATTGCTGTTATCATATAACACTCATTGATTAATGTTATTCTTATTCTGATTGTTCGAATCAACCTTGTCATCATATTCCTTCTCACATCCACCTAATATACATGAATCAATAACTACATGGGGAACTCAAAATGTTAGCCAAAATGCGATTAAGACGAAAAACGATGATTAATTTGATTAAGTTAAGGTTTGGCTATATACATCTACATTGTGATCGTACATGTATATACATGTAGATCTAGATCACAATTTTCCTTGTCGTAACCTTCCAAATACACTGTGGTTCTAGTCATGCGATTGCATTGTGAAAGAAACGGTGTGGAATCGATCAGAAAAGATTGATCATCTAGCATATACGATTGGTGTGTACTACTACAAGGGTCTGGAATCATTAAAATGATAAGAAATTTGGCCCAGTCTTGGTAAAGTTACAAGCACTGTACAAAGAAAGATGTATATTGGACTACGTGATATCTATCCAGTCCGGATATATAAAATAATTTACCAAATATATCATTAGTAGGCAGTTTCCCGGAAAAATTTGTATCATCACGTAATTATTAGTCAAAACATATTCTTTCACAAGATTGGTAATGGTAATACGAGCTTCCATTTCATTTTTTGAGAGGGGGCCTTTCCAAAACTGGTCTATACCTTTAAAGAGATATAAATGTGAATGTAGAACATGTATTAGTCATTACCCTTTCTTCTCATATAAATTTCGGGTAATTTTCAAACAGTTTTGGAATGAGGTCTTTTGTTTTTGTGTAATTCCATAACGGGGGAAATACCTAGACATATCATATTACTACTATAACGTATAAATAGAGTCTCAAGACATGCACATACAGTATACTTGCCCCATTCATTGAAAATCTTTCGAATATATTGAATTGACCTCGCAATGATTTTGTATTGACCAAATTCGATTTGTTAGGAAAGGTCGAAAAACACCCGAAGGCAGTCAAACCATCATTTTTAGTTCACTATTGAAGCAGCCAGGTTTTTCATACTGCAACTTTGAAACATTAAATGGAACTAAATCAGAAAAATGAAATGCGTATCTCGCGGCAATGTTTACTTTGAATTTATTTGAAACTGATTTTTGACACTATTTTCCCGTTTTTTTCTCTCCTTTACCTTCCAATGTTTATCATCACATTCATTGCTACTCTCTTTTTCTCTCACCCTCCTATAAGGGGCGAAAAGGGAACCGTAACCAAAACAAAAATACGAAGAAAATCGGACGAAACAAGCTCCACGCCTATATAGAAGGAAAAACCAACAAAAATCTTCCATCAGAATCTTTTGGGTTTCCGTAACCTGGCCATCGTGTAAATAAACAAGAAAAATACTTGTATATATCAATAGCCAATGAAGGCCTACATCCCCCTTGTATCTTGACACGAGTAATGTATGATAACAGTTTTCTTTAACCTATGCCTATAAATTGAATCCATGTATTCATGTAGTAGCTTTTAACACTTTTTAGCACTCCATCGTCCGTGTGACTTGGGTAAAGAAAGAACAGAATCTGGACCTCTCTGGTTCAAGAAAGTTCTCCCTCCCTCACTTTCTGGTATGCCATTTCCCCTCGCCTCCTAAATAATGCCTCAGAGTGAGAGAGTGGGTCTTACCACAAATTGTTCTCTTTATGCAAACATGATTATAATAGAGGCATGCAATCCCCTCAAATTTATATACAAACAACCCCATGAATAGAGAGCCGATTTCTGATATCACGAACAAATCTGTTTTTAATCTGCAGCCCCAGGGCATTTTTTTCTCTTTTAAAAAATGTCTTTGCCATGAACATGGCAGAACAACCAACAGGCCAAGCAGTATCAAAAAGTAACCCGATTGAACCAAACTAAAAAGTGAAATGCGGTTCTAAATTTAAGAACAAAGCATACTTTAATTTCCCAGATGCCCTTATTTTAAAAGAAACGAGAGATATTTCAGTACTCACTGTATAGACACATCTAAGTTGTTTAGGATTTCAGTAAAATGAGCTGTTTATAATTATCCAGTCATTATTCTCAGAAATGTCATGAAAGTAAAAATTCTTTATTGTGTTTTAAACAGTATGAAACGGGTACATTTAAGATTACGACAGACCAGTGTCTTTTCTGAACAGCGTTACCGTCACATTTCCCTTCACATTAAAGTTAGAAAAAAAGCTACTTCAAGTCAAATATGAATTATAAAAAGTTTAAACTTTGATGTTTGATTTTGTAAATCCTGCTTTGAAAAGGTGTGGAATTTACCACATAACTGATAGATATCAGCAAGACGCCAGTCAGAGAGTGAGATTAAAACCAATAGCCTCGAGTTATTTTCTCTGTTAAAGGGTACACCTAATATTGAGACGCGATAATCACCATTTTTGTCGGTAGTTAACATTGGTCTCTAAGAGAAATTCCAGCGGAAACGGCTATGTACTTCATATGAAAGTTTAATTATAGATTACGAGCTTTGGTGATCGAAATCTTAAGCCAATGCATTTTTAAAGATTAATTATTTTCCGAAACCAAACAAACATACTGGGTAAAATTTGCTAATTCGACTTATGATAGCTCAGATAAGGAAAATATCGTATCTAATAATTGTTATTAAAAAATACCAAAAAGAGAGCAATAACTGAATAATAGATGATGACGTACAAAGGATCATATTTTCTATCAAAACGACTGTAGGATTTTACTGCACTGTTTAATAGAGATAAGCACAAAGGACACTAATGTTATATTCATTCGTGTATTTCTTGGTTTTAATACGTAAATAATCTAGGCCTTCTATACTGCACAGTGGATTGCAAAAGTGTTCCTCATACATACCAGTAGTATTTCAATTTAAAAAATGAAAAACAAAGAAAGAGAAAAGGAAGAGGAAGAAGGAAATGAATAAAGAGATAAAGGTAAAGAAGAAGAGGGGAAATAAAAAGAAAAAGAAGAAGAAGAAGAAGAAGAAACGAAAATAAGACATAAAGAAAGAAAGGAAAAGGGTGTCTGGGCCTATATACACGTATGACAAATCTTGTTAATTATATCAGAGTTCAGTGGGTTACTTCCAGTATGGGCATGCAGAAGCTAATTAAACAAAAATCTCGTAAAAAGCATTCCATGTTTTAGGGTGGTGATTACGCTATCGGTGTATCTGGAGCAATAGTTCACCACGTACTACATTACGGTAGAAACTATCCTGACGATTATAGTATCTGGATAGAGAGGTAACGAACAGACATAAATGAAAGGTGAAACCAGGGAGTTGATGATTCCCACTTGCATAATTACAGGTGGGGTTGGGCGGGGCGGGGTCACAATTTATTCTGCAGAAATTCTATCAAGCAAAAAATATTGTCCCATTTTTTAGATTTCTTTTCGGTCGGAATTTAATCAGGGGGCACATTTGAGTATTGTGTATTTGAAGTATGCCAATTTGGTGTCAAGAGGAATAATTGGGCCCTAGCTCTCCCCTCAATCTGGCAGTGCCATAAAACCCTTGTCTGTACAAAGTGTGTTAGAACATCGAGTGTTCTGTGATGAGTTAATGAAATGTACAATGTCCGCTGTTTAGTTTACATAGATCTAATTAAAGTAATGAGATGACACTATGATAACCATCAAGAAACAAACGAAATACAATCTGGTCTCGTCTTAGTTAGCGGGGCGATTCGGGCGATTCGAAGTAATAACATTCCTAGAGATAGAGACCAGACGCATATGGAGTGATACAAACTTTAGCATAACAGCTTCCATGGATTATTCTCTCGAGTTAGTTTTCATCATTAATCTTGTACGGCCAAAAGTTAATATAGAGTTATGAAATAAACTACGGTCACTTTTATCTGTTTTTTGACAACCATTCGGTCCAAATGGAGTATTGAATACGTTTCTTTCAACTCGTTTCCGGAGACCGTTTAATTTATGCAAAGCTAGAATTTAAGAAAACAAACTATGACACCGGTGCGCTTTAACCCTGTCATAATTGCTAGCATTCAGCCATATGAGGTCCTTACAGCGATCTTAGAAAAACCATTGCCGAGGTCGAACAAAATATACCTAGGCAGCTCAATTTGGTCGCAAGAAGGTCTTTGTCAACCAACGTCCTAGTCAGCGATAAGGCCAGGACGCCATAATTTACAAGCGCCAGGAAACCTTAAATCTCATAAAGAATTTGAATTTGCAGTTTCTGCATGTTTTATTTTTTAATACACATTGAAAGTGTTTATTCTATGCGAATCCATTCCGTCATGACCAGAACCTAATAAAACAACTCGGACGACTTCACTGACGCAACGTGATGACCGCAGAGGCGGACGCCATGGTCTTTTTGAGAACTCCTCGAGTGTTCAGGTATAGTGAGCCCATAGTAAAGTCTAAAGGGCGATGTCGCTGCTTCACAAATGAAGGCGTTTGAGAAGCTCAGACAAGGTACAAACGAAGACCACGCAGAGTGGTTAAAGAGATTAGGGTGCTATAACATCAAAATGAGTTTTAGTTGAACGGACCTGTATTCATGACCTCTCCAAACGGGTTGTTGACATCACCAATGACAGAACAGTTCCATCTCTCAGTGCTAAACTGACGTTGACACTCAATGATCCCGACCTTAGCACCTTCACTTATCATGTTGATTATCTCTGGTGTACTCGAACATACTCTCCGCTGCACAATGAGAAATAATGATCATAACAAAATCAAATTAAACGACGCAACTAACAAGTAAGGAATCCGCATACCTACATGTATTTACTCGAAAGTCGAAATGTAATAGCATCCCTAGTTGTCTTGACAGTTTACATATCTATGAATTTACGAAATGAAAACTAAACACAATCTAACTTGAAATAAAGTGTTTAGGATTTCAACCATATGAGAGTATCATAAATATGCATACTATTAATTCCACTTTGATATGATATTACTACCATCACGATTAATTTCAATTTGGCATACGGTTGACAATTTAAGCATTTACGTTAATTCATTTAGGAATGATTGAACACCTTTTTGATTAATTTCAATTGATTATGAATAATAATGCTAACCTGTTCAACAGTTAGTCCGGGAAATCTTTGACAGAGAGTCTCGGGATCGACTAAGATGCTATTGATGGGTGGAGCTTGAGTAGCAGTCTGTTGTCCATGACTCCCATCAGGGATGGTATCTCGACTAACGCTTGCCGCTCCGAGTGACGCAGCTCCTAACCACCTTCAACAAAGTAACAGGAACAATAATTAAAAAATGATGATGATGATGATGATGATGATGATGATGAAAATAAAAGTAGTAGAAGTAGTAGTATTAATGATAATGATAATAATAATAATAATGATAAGAAGAAGAAAAAGAAGTAGAAGAAGATGAAGAAGAAGAAGAAGAAGAAGGAGAAGAAGGAAAAGAAGAAAACTGATATAACCAATCTTAATACTTAATGCTTAATGAATAATAATATGAGGAGAAGGATAAAGCACTCATACTAGTAATAATAATGATTTTTTTTTTTATGACGCATAACCCAAACTTTGGTGTCCGATATTATTGAAAACATATTTGTGTTTTTTAAGTTCTCTAAACAACTAACACTAAACAAGCATAATTACATGTACCCGTGTATCATATGTTATTGTTGTGGAGAATAATGAATAAAATATAGAAGGTCGAGCTTGAAATTGCTAGATTCAGTCATATCGCAATATAAGCAATCAGATTTTCTTCATCTTTAAAAATGGGGGGGGGGGGGGCTTTTACCAGTATCAGAATCAAAACTAAGAGTCAATCATTCTTTTCGGAAATCATACATACACATGTACATGTACATAATCAAGTACACCAGAAACTGTCCGTAAAAGTGGAAATGTTAAGAAAATAAATTCAATGTTAGTCACTCACGCATCGATTAGTTGTATAAAGGATATTTTGTTAATTTTTGAATATTTTTGAATACATGACTTTGTTTGTCAATAGAGTAAAACAAGTTATAAAATCAATCACACTTTCCTGGCTGAGATGGAGTATGGAACCATGGGTGCCTTTTATAGATGGTACCTGTTCTCAAGTTTTGGAAAAATGAAAATCTGCTGCCTGCATGCACACAATATTCTGATTTCATGATAATCACGAATCAACTTTTTGCCCGCCACATGAAGCCAAAGCCTACACACGCCACTGATTTTTTTTAAATGTTCATAAAAGATGTAGGTAAGTACTTCTTTTTGTGTAATAATCGTCGAGATTGCTGAACGTTACGGATCATTTAAGGTTATTAATAGATTTCAAATTATCCCTAATGAGCTTCACATCATTCACTGTAAACTATGGAATAGATTCGGCCCAGGTTTTAAAATTTGTCATTGTAAACGATTGACAATAAAGTGACAAATACGCTGGTGCCACCTGTACTTCATGCCTCCAGGCAAGTCTCCAATGACAAAGAAATGATACAAATCATGCCCTGCAGCTAGGAGATCATCTAAAACCTTACCGGTGATGTTTAGAATATCAAGTCACCCGACAAAGAGAAAGTATCTTTCTTTGTCAGGAAAAATATTTCCTTGAAAAGAAATCACTCTAACAGATTTGTGATACAGCATTGTCATATTCTAAAATAAAGTTATCCAATAGATTAGGCAGTCGATTCTTGAGTTCATAAGAAACGAAGTATATAGGAATGCAGCTATAAATGGATGTACTTGAAGAAATCAGTTTAGCTCTGGACATTATCATCTGGTATGGAAATAAACGTTGATCAAGTCAATATACTAGTAGACAATACACAATCATATTGATGATTTGTCTGATACCTATGTTAAACAATAAAACATTACAAAAACCTTGGCTTCTTCACCAACTGGTGGACATTCAACTGACTTACTAAGGCTAATAATGATGGGATGTCGATTAATATCTCTAACAAAAATTTGTATGAGGTTCCGCTCAATTACCCAAATGGGGATGGGAAAGAAGTAAATAATATTTGATCACCGATGTGTGTGCCGCTGCTTTGGTCTAAACAAAACGATGTCAGATAAAAAGTAATATCAGAGTTTCTAGATTGTGCTTCATTGAAAAGAGTTTAGGTTTGGGGAGGGAAACAGACGTGTGTATTCATAAAGTTCGTCTTTTCTTACTTATTACGTGTACAGATTTTTCGATTTGTCTAAAGTTTAATGAGACATGGTAGATAAGGTCATAGTGTTAAAAACTGATTTCTTTTTACTGATCTTTACCCCAAACTCCATGTAGAAACTTGTTTGTTTCCGGACATCAATCGGACAAAAATGAAATGGCAACATTTATACATGATAACGTCACGAACACCATATGATTTATGCAATAAACTTAAATGGCAAATGTGTCAGAGATTCAAAGATTTCTTTGAACACTCTAAGAAAAAAGGGTGCAAAAAAGGGTGCAAAATAAGAGTTTGCACCCTTTACATAAATATGAACCCTATTGAAGGAAAAGGGGTTCAAAAAAGGGTGCAATATATAAGATCTTGCACCCTTCCCACAAAAATGAACCCTATCGACCAAAAAAGGGTGCAAAATAAAAGTTTGCATATTGCATGCATATTCATGATTACTTTCCACGTGTTCACATAAAAATACATTTATCATGATTTGTTAAGCAAATTATGACAATACACATCAATTTTGTGATTTGTATTTTCGTTCGGCAATCATTAACCAATAGATTATTTTGTCTGATCATGTTACAATTACATTCACGTTTTAGCAATAGATATATTGATTATATGATTACTAACCAAGAAACATCATGCATGTTTAATATGTATTTGTGTACGAGCAAATTTCATGAGTATTCCTCGATGATGGGTGCAGGATTGCACCTATTAAACGGTGCAGGATTGAACCCCTAAAGGTGCTGATATTGCATCGGTTTGCACCCCTAAAGGAGCAGGATTGAACCATTAAGGGTACTAACATATCTCCTAAAAGGTGCAATCTGGCACCCTCCTGAAAGGGTGCAGGATTTAACCCCTATAAGGTGCTGCTATTGTTGCATCGGTTTGCACCCCTAAAGGTGCAGGATTGAACCATAAAGGGTACTAACATGTCCCCTGAAAGGTTCAATCTGGCACCCTTTTATTAGTTTTAAAGGGTGCAGGATTGCACCTTTAAAAAGGGTGCAGGATTTAACCCCTAAAGGTGCTGCTATTGTTGCATCGGTTTGAACCCATAAAGGTGCATAGTTGCACCATTTTTTCTTAGTGTGAAGAGTAAAGAAAGATGAAGGATTCAATTCTATTCCGTTATCGATATTCCATTGAAGTTGAATACTTCCTTGTGCAAGAGCCAAATGAAGATAATATGAGTATGAACTAAATTTCAACAAAGTCTTTGGTAGATTATCTTTGTCATGAATATTGAAGGAGGAAGATGAAACCTAGCATTCAATAGAAGTGTGAACTAAAATTCTTGTTTAGTCTGGACTTAGTCCCGGCTTAACTTATGAGAATACCATCCAGGACATGGATATTTGCATATTCAACATCAAGTGTATCACTCGATATAAAAGCTATACATCAAATCATGAAAACATAAGTCTTAAATCAATGTCATGGAAAGTTTGTAGCAAAAATGTAATCCCGTACTTTGTGCACTAGTCACCCTTTCACATTATGCCATAACTTAACCATAACTATTTATCTATACTTTCTCATTTGTCTGTTTTAATGATTTTTATTTTCTAGTACTTCTTGTGACACCCCTGCCTTTGCTCTATTCTTCGGTTCAAATAATGCCGATTTCACAACATACACAAATTATATTTCACTGATTGCCAGTTATAACAAATTACACCCGTCAAGAATTTTTGTTTGCTAAAACTAAAAGTTACGATTAATTATTTCGGTTTACAAAAGACTGTTGAGTCGTAATTTATGGAGTTTTATTGGACACTGTTTATGGACACAGTTGACCAGCCACCTAGGCGGTGTCAACTCAGACAAGGCCCTAAAATTTTGACTTAACTCTTCAATAACAAGTATCCACGCGCAGGTAATAAATTGTAAATCATAATGCCGCCTGTTATAATGTGTCATTCACAGTTAATATTTTTACGGAAACAGACAGAAAGGGGACTATTGTCGGACTTCCGCAATTAAACTGTACGATTATTAAGGCCAGAAAGCATATTAAACTGTACGATTATTAAGGCCAGAAAGCATATTAAACTGGGTTGTTAATGACCGGTCGTTAAACAAATAATGCAGTCAAAAGTAGCGAACAGGGGGTGGGGTTTGGCTCGTCTGCCCTCTTATACCCTCTTATACATACACCTTGAACATCATAATCAACGAGTCTCTGTAGAGGGTCCTCCGGTGACGGTATTTGATTTGAATTCATTTAATTTCATCGGAGGGTTTCTATTTTTTAGCATTTAATAATGGTTTGATTTGATTTCAGCAACTTGAGCATTTTGCGTAATAGAATATTGCGCTCTGTTCATGCTTATTAATATTTTCAGTTTTATCATTATTATCATCGTCATCATTAATATAATAATTATTATTAATATTTGATTGATTTGATTGTGAACATTCCTTGCCATCTTTATTTTATATCCAATCTTTCAGTAATTGCTCAACAGATAGACACATGTAGGTCCCTTTAATTCATTTTAACCCGGGGTCTCAGATCACGTTAATTAAAAGGCCTCAAAGTTGCTCAAACTAATTTCCATTGCTTAACCTGATATTGGACAAATTAGAATACGGGTGTGTTGGCCCCTCTCCGGTATGATAAACCTGTACCAAAACAGGAATGGCAGTAGATAAGAAGTACACCCTGGTACATCATGTACAGCCCAGAATCAAAGGAGAAACTCAAAGCGACAAACACACTCACAGGCAAGGCCAATGTTTCCTCCAAGAAATGAAATTACAAATTACCCTCCAGAGAGAGCGAGCGAGAGAGACTGTCGGACAAGACGTTGACAAGACTTGCTATCGGAGCAGGTTAGAGTAGGGCGGTGGGAGCAAAGACCTTGTAACAAGGCTTAGAGCTTGTTTCCCTTATCCTCGATGCCCACACGCGTTCTCCATGTCATTGGGAAGGAATATTGATGGATTTAAAAATTGAGAGAATGAATAATGGCATGATTAAGGTTAAATCGGAGTGTTTTGTAGATCTGTCGCGGCCCCTTTTGAAACAAAGTGTGTAGTCGCTATATGTTAGAAGGGACAGATATGAAATTTCACGGTTACCCCCCCCCCCCCAAAAAAAAAAAAAACACTTACAGAGAGAGACACACACACAAACCTGAATATGCCATTGTATTCTCACTTGCATTCAAAGATTTTTTTTAATATATCGTGGTAAGACTCCTGATTTCAAATGTAAAGTATTCATAAACGTGATCATGCAATTTCACTATAAATGATTGCATGTGCCTAACAACTTTGAACGAGTGGTGATTTCCACATTTTCGTAAAGGCCAAGTTTTTATTACAATTAGAGGTCATAACTTTTGAATTATTGAACTTATATTGGAGATTAGATGATGCCTCATCTGAATATGACGGTGCAGAAATCATTTATGTGACATGAATTTTCTGTATCAAAACATTTTAATATTCGTGACGTAGGATTACAACCCATTTTTGTTGGTTGTTTTATTTCAGTTGAAAAGGCTCATCTGAATTTAAAGATGAAAAGTTTCACAATCCTTTTCATATTTTATTCAACACACAAATTACTAAATGATTTAGGTAGGAGTTCACGAAATCAAACCAATCAAATTTAGATTGTGGCATCAAACTGCGTTAGAAGGATTTCAGATTTATCGGTTGAACAAGGTTAAGGTTGTCACTAACTTATACACATTATAGATAATAATAATTCATTTATAACGAAATAGTTGAAATTTGCCATTATCAGTGATTATGAATTAGTTTTGTATCATCATCTTTGATTAAAGAGCATACTGCTATTCACATTAGAGCATTTATTAATAGGTCTAAATCATAATTTGTCTAAACCATACATTATCTGCACATAAGCACACAAATAATGAACATAAAATGACGAGACTGATAACACTATGTCGATAAATATTACTAATCAAAAACTGAGATATCTGTGTGTTTTTTACATAAACTATAATAGTGACTTTTTAGCGATGTTCCTTAACTTTGGGGGAAATCTTGCGAAGTAGAGAGAACGCTAAGCAAATATAAAAAGGTGCCTACACAAGAATAGACAGTACTTACATCCATGTAGCACTAGCATCTGTCTTCGTTGGTCCCGAGAGGAAAATGGAGATACACAAGATGCAGACGACAAAACATCGGTAGCTTAAATCCATTCTGTTTTTGTAACATCCAATTAATCGGTTCTGTCTTTCTTTATTGCTACACTCCATTATTATATCCTCAACAAATCTCAACGAACTCGATAGTTCAACCGTTTTTCACTGATCAAATGTTTTGTTTCTGGAGAAGTACTGTTTGGTTGCCTTTTATTCCTGTAGTCCGTGGTCCGTGATATCCTGGATATTCTTTACAAATGTTGAAACGGTTTGCTGTGCTGAATTTGTCCCGTTTATGAAGATTGGTCTAGAGGTATCTTTACGTCGATATCCCCTGACGATTGCGTCAAAATTCCCTTTGATGCTTGCCGTCTACCTCACCACTCAGCAAACAACACCGCACTCGTAACACGCAATGACACACCAAGAAGTTACCAACAAACCTCCAGTGCCAAAACTTTATCCACCCAATAAAAATGACACGTCCCTTGTGATTGGTCGACAAGGGACGTCACATCCGGTAGTATGAACCAATCAGTGTTGATGTATTACTCACTCATTTAGTGACTAGTGAAAACTGCTAGATTTCCTGATTCCTGCTTTGAGATATCATTTGGACAAGCAAGTTGTTAAACTTGATGTTCATTCGAAATCACACACATAATACTGACACAGAAAATGAGAGAAAGGCATCCCCATATATTTGGGATGCAGCAAGCCGTGAGAACCGTTTGATTTTTCTGAGGGTTGCTTTATAGTCAACGTACACAAAGGATGTTAGGGGCATTCATTAAAGCTTTCTGTTCTTTCATGCCACAGAAATAACTGCCTGTAACCCTGCTGTAACATTCTTTAAAGTGATCTATTGTGAATCTAAGGCTCTATTGAAACTATTTAAACGATCCTTCCTGTTATCTCCATTGTTTATCTTTTATGAAAGGTTAGTCAATGTTCCCGCGGATTTCTTCTGCTAATATAGGGATTAGCAATTAATGTAGAGAGGGATTATAGTGATATAAACACCTGTATGTCAAATTGAATTCAAACAGTAAACATGGAGGATAGAAAGATTCCATTCCAATGACCCACCTACAATTCGCAATAAAATGTTTTATGGCGCTGACACTGTTCAAAGCTGAGTATATATCCCTGGTATAACGACAACCTTATATATCAAAGGATGTGACACAATCAGGTTCAGTCTTGTACCATCGTCAAATCAAGGTTAAAAATGAAAATATTTGGCTAGTACATTAACCGTAATCAACTTATCTTTGTTGCATTTATAGAAATGTTATCCTTAACATATCAAATGGATTATGTCGATGTGTATTACTATATTTGAGCCGCACAGGTAACCACTCATTATTATATCACACACATAACAAGACATTTAAATCATTAAACGATACTGTTGTACAAGATGTCATCATCAACATCATCATCATCATCATTATAATCACCGCTATCATTATCGTCAACGTCACCACCACCACATGCTTCGTAATGTACCCCCTCCCCATCGCCTCTCTCTCTCTATCTCTCCCTCCCTCTCTCCCTCTCCCTCTCTTTTCACTTTCTCTCTTTCTCTCTCTCTCTCTCTCTCTCTCTCTCTCTCTCTCTCCATCCTTTCAATGTGTATTTGGATATTTCACAATAACAAATTCAGTTCAAGCGACACAATAAATCGATATTGTATTGCAATAACGTTCTCAAACCAATTGAGCCAATATCATTATGATATGAATCTAAATACACGGAGTCAAATGAATTCCACAAGAGTTAGATGAATGGCTAGTATTGAATTTCGTAATGAAATTTGATTATAATCAGAAAGAAGTAACAGTTGTTACCAGCTAAGGCACTTACTATCCCAACCTACCCCTTAAACACACAAAGACAATATACCGCTGTTATAATAAGATTGAGACCTCCACTGCTGCAGGTGTTATCGACATGAGGTAGGCCGGATGAGAGGCGGTTGTATGTTGTACAGATATTGGCGTAGCTACGGGGAGGGGGGGGGGGCAGTGCCCCCTTCTCCCATTGAATGGCAAAAAGAACAAGATAGAAAAGAAAGAAAATAACAGATGCGGGTAGGCTACGTAGAAAGAAGATGATATGACCCATCTATACATACACACCTCTCCTCATCCGATGGTCTTTTATGACAAAACTTTTCCATTTGTCTCGAATGTTGACTTTAAATCACAGCCAATTCTAATATGTTAATATTATTACAAATATTAGATAGTGCGTAAAGGGGGCATATCCCCCTCCCGCCGTCATCACATTGCAAACAAGATGGTTATGACAAGGGGGAAAATACATTTAAGTATACACAACAAAATGTGATACTAAAATCTAATTTTGAATTTGATTTCAGAGCGGGATATCTTATTTGAGGATTTAACCCCCCCCCCCCCCTTGCAAAGTAAGCCGAAGTCCTTACAACGCTATTGCTGTAAGCCGTTTTGAAAGATTTCCAAAAAGTTTTTCAAGGGAAGCTAAGACATAGATTGGTGAAATATTTTATGTCAATATATCAATTCAAGGGAATACGAACATCATACAACGACTGTGTGGTCTGGTGATTCATACAAAACTGAAACGGTCTATCCAAACCGAACGAAATAAGGAGTACTCGGTGACGTTTAACAGACTCTTCATTTTAAATAGTGAAACACATCAGAGGTTTCTAGATCTAGATCCAAGACCGACGGTTTTTACTTTACATCTGTTCAACTTGTGGATCTTAAACCAAGATCTTTTATGACGCATTTATTGTACGAAATTTTGGATCAGGTTTGAACATTTTGCTTTTCACAAAGGCAAATCAGTGTCTAATATTTTGGAAAAGTTTTCTCTAAATTGGGTTAGCAAATGTCAAATAATTTATTTTACACTTTTGTGGCGACCCCGTTGAACATTTTTCTGTAGAACCCCCAATTTTAGAGATCTTGTATGCACACGCCATGGGGTATCTTCCGAGACCATGTATGGTTTACATACCTTCTACAGCAATATTTGCAAATCGTTTGATATTACATTAACTTTAAACGATATGTATTGTCATTATGCGAGCGACCTAGCGAGACAATTTGCCAATTTGGAATGTTGAAACTTTGCACAAGAAAAATGATATCGCCGCAACTAATTTTTTCCTATTTACCTCAAATTTAAGGAAACGTGTTCCACTTCTTCCTGCCTAAATCATCATCACTGAGTTGAAGTATTTTTAAAAAGGTATTTACACTATAACGCTTCAAAAGTCATGAACGTATTGTACAAATATTTGGTGCAAAGATATTTTGATACATGCGAGGAACGATATGAGACCACAATTTTCACTACCAAAAACGACCCGAAGATTCTATCTATTTTTGTTTAAATCTTACACATTATAATTCTATAGATAACATTGATACATCGTACTTACATGGTGTTTACAACAAAATAGTTCTTGCCAAGTTCTTGGACCCTGTTGCAAAATGTCGCCATAAAGTATAATTTTGTGTTTTACCCTTTGGTAATTGCTTGAAGCATAATATTTCTGACTTTTATTACCATTTTATTTTCATTGAATAACCTCCACACTCATGTTGACTTTCAATGTAGCAAAATAAATCATAATAGGGTATTTCAACGCCTTATGAGACCGAAAGGAGCCTAACGACACAAAACAAATTCAATTACACAACGACCAATTTCCTTTCCCCCTAACACGACCCCATTCTAACAAATCGAATTTCTCAAAAAGAGTTCGATTCATAAAAAGCCTGGAGCAATGCTTTGTACTTGACAGCCAGTAATGCTCCCCTCTCAACAACTCACCGATTAAACTCTTAACTTTTCTTTTCGAATGGGTTCAACTACTAATCCTGTAGCCATAGGCTACAATAAAGCACTATAGCAATGAATACAATATTATGATAGGTTCGGTGCAAAATGTGATTCCCCCCCCCTCCCCTTCCTCCTCCTCATACACCCGCCCTAGAACCAGGGGCGTCGCCAAAGGGGGGGTGTGGGGGGTGCGACACCCCCCCACTTGTCAGGATATTGTCGGTAAAATTGCGCTGCCGTCGGGAAAAAAAGAGAAAAGGGGGAGGGGAAAAAAAGAGGGAAAGGGAAAGAAAAGAAAAAAAGAAAAGGAAAAGAAAAGAAAGAAAGGAAAAAAAAAGAAAGAAAGGAAAAGAAAGGAAAGAAAAGAGAAGAAAGAAAAAGAAAAAGAGGGAGGAGAGGAAAGAAAGGAAAAGAAAGAAAAGAAGAAAAAAAAAGAGTAAAAGGGAAAGAAAAGAAACGGGGGGTGAAAGAGAGGAGAGATGAGGGAGGTAAGAGCCTGAGAGAGGAGTGCGAGTAAAAAAGAGAAGGGGGTTGTTGGGTGGAGTCGTCTCGTCGAGGGAGCAAGAAAGACACGGGTAAATATGTTGCTGTGTCGGGTCAGCTGTGTCGGTATTCTTGCTCGATCCTCGTGTACTATATCAATGCAGAAGTTTGACGTCGGTGAGATGTATATTGTCGGTCGGCCGACAAGTTTTTTTCCGCTACGAACTGTGACTTTTAATCCGCTGTGAGGACTTCGAGAGTGACTACAACTACAATACTTTTATTTTCTCGAAGAAATCAGAATTTTAAAATCTTTGGGGAAACTAAATTCAAACAAGGTTTAAGAGTCAACAACGGTACGACGAATCGTCTTCCCTTCTCTATATTGTGATGAAACGCCCAAATTTCCGCGCTTCGCGCAGAAAGGGAAAACTTCATTTAGACGAGTCGAGAACGGTACAACGAATCGTCTTCTTTCTCTAATAATTTAAGGAAACGTCAAAGCTTCCGCGCTTTGCGCGAGAGGGGGAAACTGAATTCAGACAAAAAGGGCTTATTAATAGTCGAAAACGGTACAACGAATCCTCTTCTTTCTCTAATAGTTAAGGAAACGTCAGAGCTTCCGCGCTTCGCGCGAGAGAGGGAAACTGAATTCAGATGAATAGGGCTTAATAAGAGTCGAAAACGGTACAACGAATCCTCTTCTTTCTCTAATAATTTAAGGAAACGTCAAAGCTTCCGCGCTTCGCGCGAGAGCGGGAAACTGAATTCAGATGAATAGGGCTTAATAAGAGTCAAAAACGGTACGACGAATCGTCTTCCTTTCTCTATATTGTGATGAAACGCCAAAAATTCCGCGCTTCGCGCAAAGGGGAAAACTTAGACGAGTCGAGAACGGTACAACGTATCGTAATGTTCTTTGTCTAATAATTTAAGGAAACGTCAAAGCTTCCGCACTAAAGGGGGGAACTGAATTCTGACAAATAGGGCTTATTAAGAGTCGAAAATAGGTACAACGAATCCTCTTCTTTCTCTAATAATTTAATGAAACGTCAAAGCTTCCGCGCTTCGCGCGAGAGGGGGAAACTGAATTCAGATGAATAGGGCTTAATAAGAGTCGAAAACGGTACAACGAATCCTCTTCTTTCTCTAATAATTTAAGGAAACGTCAAAGCTTCCGCGCTTCGCGCGAGAGCGGGAAACTGAATTCAGATGAATAGGGCTTAATAAGAGTCAAAAACGGTACGACGAATCGTCTTCCTTTCTCTATATTGTGATGAAACGCCAAAAATTCCGCGCTTCGCGCAAAGGGGAAAACTTAGACGAGTCGAGAACGGTACAACGTATCGTAATTTTCTTTGTCTAATAATTTAAGGAAACGTCAAAGCTTCCGCACTAAATGGGGGAACTGAATTCTGACAAATAGGGCTTATTAATAGTCGAAAACGGTACAACGAATCCTCTTCTTTCTCTAATAGTTAAGGAAACGTCAGAGCTTCCGCGCTTCGCGCGAGAGAGGGAAACTGAATTCAGATGAATAGGGCTTAATAAGAGTCGAAAACGGTACAACGAATCCTCTTCTTTCTCTAATAATTTAAGGAAACGTCAAAGCTTCCGCGCTTCGCGCGAGAGCGGGAAACTGAATTCAGATGAATAGGGCTTAATAAGAGTCAAAAACGGTACGACGAATCGTCTTCCTTTTTATATTGTGATGAAACGCCAAAAATTCCGCGCTTTGCGCAAAGGGGAAAACTTAGACGAGTCGAGAACGGTACAACGTATCGTAATTTTCTTTGTCTAATAATTTAAGGAAACGTCAAAGCTTCCGCACTAAAGGGGGGAACTGAATTCTGACAAATAGGGCTTATTAAGAGTCGTCTTCCTTTCTCTATATTGTGATGAAACGCCAAAACTTCCGAGCTTCGCGCGGAGGGGAGGACTGAATTCAGATAAGGATTAAGAGTCGAGAACAGTACACCGAATCGTCTGCTTTTTCTCATAATTGAATGAAACGTCAAAGCTTCCGTGCTTTGCGCGGGGGGGAGGGGGAGAAACTGCATTCATACAAGTTTAAGAGTCGAGCACGGTTCAACGAATCGTCTACTTTCTCTAATAATTCAATTAAACGCCAAAACTTGCGGGAGGGGAATAAACTAAATTCAAACAAGGATTAACAGTCTTATAATGAAACGTCAAAGCTTTCGCGCTTCGCGCGGGAGGGGGGAGGGGAAACTTCATTCAGACAAAGATTAACAATCGAGAACGGTACAATAAATCGTCTTCTTTTCCTAATAATTTAAGGAAACATCTAAGCTTCCGCGCTTCGCACGGAAGGCCTATCACCCACACCCCCCTAATGAGCGCGCTTCGCTTGCTCACTACCGCCCCTCCCTAATATAAGATCCTAGCTCCGCGCCTGCGTTAAAATATATAGCTATGAATGCTGACTAAGTTGACGAAATAATTCGTATATTTTTGTCGTCGTGGAAAATGACCATTTGCGCATACGCAAGAACTATAGATAGTCCATAGGAACAACCGTGAATTTAGCCTTCGGCCCCGGGTTTATATAGGGTTAAATGTGTAGATATTGGACATTTAATTTTGTCGGTAATTGGTGGCTAGTTTTGTCGGTAATCTTTGGCCTCTACACCCCCCCCCCCCCCCCCCCCCCCCCCCCCCCACTGAAAAAGGTCTAGCGACGCCCCTGCCTAGAACTTCTTAAATCCGTTCCTCTAAATTAGAGAAGCATTCTCCTGCTGGGTAAGCGGTCTGATCAGAAATTGAATAAAGACACCGGCTCAGTTTGGCCAGTAACGTGTAACCATTTTCGGCAACCCTACGACGCCGCGTGTGTTTGTTTTCCGACTCGCGTTTGTCGGTAACCAAATACGTTTTCTATCAAATGAAAAGAGATTCTTTCTCTTTTCAATATAATTTCAGGGAACATTTTCCCGCGGAGAATTAAAGGACGCCTTTTCATGATTTCTATGTGGATAATGTTAAGTGCACTTCTGCATCAGACATAGTTACATCGTGATCTTATTATTCGAGGCTTGTTAAGATCTGTCTAACTTTAATTCATCCATGGAATATAAATGAAGTCCAGAGACCACTGTATATACGTAGGCTTACTATATTTTACATACTTTGTAACTACAACGTAATTTAACATTTTGAAGTCATGTTTGAAATATAGAAAGATTGACACGATGTAGAACGCGTTGGTTTCTAGAAGACTTCTTGCCCAGCAGGAGGAGTAGTTAACCATGGTTAAGCAGACGACGACAGTTATGCCCACATGGCGGGAAAGATACGGCCTTCCCAGAGCAAGAACAACGTGTTCCTCCACATCAAAGGAAATTACTTCTGATCTGATGGCAAGTGGTATTTACGGTGCTAAAATGAAACAGTTGCAGATGATGTTCGCCGCAGAGCCGAGTGATGATAGTTCACTGTTTCTGACAAGGATTTATCTAGCCTTGCGGCTCACCATTGAACTTTATTTCATAATATTGATGTTAAATGAAATGAAAATTAGGTGATGTGCAGTGAAAATGATTGCTTTCTTCCCCAAGGAGACAGTCATTATTTTGTTCAGACTTTTATTCTGTACTCAAAATGTGTTTTTACATCTTATTCCAATTAGAGAAATCCGCACATTAATTTTGTTTTCTCTCTTTCACCATCATCATCATTACCATCATATAAATCATCATAACCACCTCCACCACCACCATCATCATTTTCTCATAGACATCACTATTATCATAGCCCCTACTAATAATAATGATACTAATAATAATCTGCGTTTATATAATATATTATATCGACGGTGTCTCTAAGCACTTAACAGATATATTGCACCCCAGTCATCAGATTCAGGCTTACCCGCACACAATGTATGCACTTTCTCCACTCCCTGGGGAGCATTCCAGCCAGATGCCATTTTACAGACGCACACAACGCTGAGCCAACTACATTAACGATCGCATTCTTCCGGATAGCCATTGAACACCTGGGTGGAGAATGGCAAATGTAGATTAACGTCTTGACAATCACCACCATCGGAATCATCACTATTATCATCATCGATCAGATAGATAGATAGAGAGAGAGAGAGAGGAGCAGGAAGTGAAGCGAGAGAACTCAAGATAGACGGGATGTAAAGGTTGAAGAGTAGAGTGGAAGAGAAAGGGAGGGAGGGAAAGAAAAGAGGCTGGATGGGGAGAATAGTCACTACATACTTGGACTTCAGATGCAAAATTCACTGTATATCATACTAAGCAAAAATCAACATTTTACAATAAAGGTATATTAATTTATTGCTGCATGGTAATAAAGATTTGTTTTGATTGAGAATGGTTACAGTAAAAGGCAACTAATTCATTTATTTACCTGTAGAATGTCTCATACATCTTTTCCTGAAGTATCATAGCACAAAATCTCACAAGTATGGTTCTAAGATATTGTTCAAAAATATTGATAACATGTCTAATTCTAAATACAATAATCAGTTATCGATAACATACTACAATGTTATGATTTATACTGTACATTGTTTTACACAAAGCTGCCAGTTATGTATCTCAATATGAATACTGAATATTGCATGGTTGTGACATGAAGAAATTAAAATCACTTCCATGAAAAACAAATTCTCTATAAAAACAAGACACATGTGCATTGTTTGATTAAAGGGGAATCCTACCCTTCTAGAAAAAAAAAGACTCTAAAAACAAGTGGACAAATCAGAGAAGTAGATTGGTGAAGGTTTGAATGATATTGGAAAAAAAATCAGAAAGTTATGACTTTTGAAAGTTCTAATCACTACACCTATGGGAGCTTCAAATTGGCTAAATCCGTAATGTCACTATAATGAAGTACCGAACCACTTTACCCATTTCTTCAAAATTAAATGTATAACTCGGATGGGTCTTTTCTTTATTCAGACCTGTGATATTATGTTATCCAAAATATGTTTTTAGTAGTGCAACGAGTGAGAAGGCGCTGTATATTTGTACACACAAAAAACAGGAAAGTTGTCCATGAATATGTCACAATCCACTGACCAAGTTGGCAGTTTGAGAGTTGCACAGATTTAGAGACCTCATATTTCACACATTCATTACTATCTTATTATTGGTCTGATTTATTTCAAACTTTTGCCATTGTTGAATTTTTTTAATTTTTCTGCTTTCATGCAAAGGTTGGGTCGCCCTTTAAAAAAGTTTTTCCCCACTTGATTACTTCAGTTATTGCTACAATAAAATGTTTTCAACCTGTGTATATGCAGCTTATGTGCATATACTACTAATAAGATTTCAAGAGATGTGTTTTGTATACATTCCATTTGTCATAGTGCATTTGATATGATCAATATTCCATTTTATCAGATATACAATTCACAAACCCGTTTTGAATTTTTATAAGAAAGACAAGCAATTCTTAGACCAAGAATATCAGAAACAATGTTAGAATTTGAGCTGTTAAAACTACCTTCACCAACAGGGCTATAACCCACACATAATCATGACCTCCAGGGCTTTGGCATTGTACTACAGATTTGCCTTATCTGTTTGCAATCTTAAATAACATTCTTTTCTTTTCTATAGACACCTTAAATTGAAATGATATTATCCACAGACCTTAAAGCAATGCCTTCTGCAATGAATTTCAGACATAACATAACAATAAGATTGAAATATGATATTAGGATTTCTTTTCGACAAAGAATGTACTAAAATTGGCTGCACTTGTGCCTAGTATGATACTGAAGACAATATATTTTCAAAATTTGCTATGGGCTTATAGAAAGTAGGTTATCTCAAGAATAGAATGTGTGCTGTCTTAATACAAAGTCCTACTCAATAACTAATACTCTTAAGTAATAAATATGAAGGTAAAATCTCAAATCTCAAATAGTGATTGCATGCAGTATATCATTTGGCAAGATAAGATCTCTACAAGGTATTCTTATATACTGGTATGGTAATATCCTAGTAATATATAGTAATCAGCATATCATATTTTCATTATCCAACAACTTCCAATAGTACAAATGCTATGACAAAAATTTCATTTCATTTCATTTACTGATCATCAGCAAGCAGTCATGAGGGTTCCTCTAAATATCTACGTGTTTTATGTTGTCATTATAGTCATAAATATCTTCTTATCACAGGTAGTGATTGCTCATAAAATACTATACTGAATTACAAAACATAATGCTTGCTCCTATGAATACTTCAATTACAATTTTAGAAAATCATGATCAAAGCTTACAGTCATTATTACTAACTTACAAAATGGTCTACTTCATTTCGTGAAATTAATTTAACAGTTACCTTAACTTAATTCCTTGAATGATTTAATTCAAAGGCTATTTCTCAAATGAATCTCCAGACTTCATCCATACATACTCTACATACATATAGATGTAAACAACACAATGTAATAAATGAACAAATACTGTTCATGAACTTCATGTACATGTTAAACAATACATGCATGACATGTATACATGAACTCAAGTTAAGGTACATTTTATATCAAGTTACAGAGCCAGACATATGAATACCATAAACAGGGGATGGAATCAGAATGTAGTTACTGACAGGAACACAATGATCATAGGTGAACTTACGCATGCAATGACAACATTTCATTGGTAAATGGTTGTGCAATTATCTGGATTTCAAGCATTCATGTCATAAACCCTAAACATCCCACTAACGTGAGCCAAGGATATACAACAAACCATGTTGATCTCAATGCTGCTTAGTCATTGCACTTTGCCATACCTCTTCCCTCCCTCCCTCTCTCTTTCTCTTCCTTCCACTCCCAGTCCCTCCCCTTTCTCTTTTGCTCGCTCTCTCTCTCTCTCTCTCTCTCCCTCCCTCCCTCCCTCTCTCTCTCATTTTGCCCCTCCCCTGCCCTCCTTTCCACCTCATCTCCATCTTTTTCTCCCACTCCTTTAATTCCACCACTCTTTCTCTCTCTCTCTCTCTCTCTCTCTCTCCTCCCTCTGTTCCTCTCTCTCTGTCTCTATCTTTGTCTCTATCTCTCTGTCTGTCTCTCTGTCTCTCTCTCACCCTCTTTTTTCTGTCACCCTCTCTATTTCTTTCCTCTCTTTATCTCGCCCTTTTCTCTCTCTTGCCCTTCCCTCTCTCTCTCTCTCTCTCTCTCTCTATCTCTCTCTCTCTCTCTCTCTCTCTCTCTTTCTCTCTCTTTACATGTACAGTGATAATGTTTTTATTGTATTGTAGCTATGTTCACCCTGTTACTTTTTTTTTTCTATTCACTTAGTCTTGGCCTTGGTCAAACATGAAATGCTACCAGTATGTACAGTGATATAACTGAAGTGTTACAATAGAGTGACAGGGCAATTCTTTAATACTTTGATCATATTACATATTATTACCCGTACCAGACATCTGAGCAGTGGTTTTACAAAATCATATTACACTTGTTTGTAATCCGAAAGAGCTAATCAGGGAATATGAGACCATATTTACCTTTCATGAATAAGCCGACTGACTTTACGTGTTAAAAAAGCATAAAATATAAGACCATATTCACTGCGCCGTATTTTGTCATTTTCATTGCGCATCTATTATGCATACGAGAACCTGCACACTTTGCGCCTACTCTATTGTGACATAATAATCACACCAAATTGGGTGCACTGTTTGCAGTGTATCGACAATTTTGTCAAGCAGCTGGATGCACAGTGCTGGTTTGACAAAGTTTGTTCAGTTCTATGAGATTGTCATGAATGTATTTGCTCTAGATGTCTGATTTAGATAATAATAACAATATTGACTGGCTTAACTTTCGGGAGATACCACATATATTTCCCTCACAAGAACCATATTGCCCTCGTCTTTGACTCAGGGCAATATGATTCTAGTTTGGGAAATATTATGTGGTATCTCCCTCAAGGCCAGTCCATATTATATAAATATAAAACCTCAAGTATTTGGATACCATGTGTTAACATAAATTTTGGCTCTTATGCCAATATGAAATTTTGCAGCCATTTAGAATTGCAAGAATCTAACTATCTATCTAACTAGCTTACACAAATAAATCTGACAAGTCAATTTGTAGGCCTATCCAAACTGCTCTAACATAGCAAGGTGTGTAGAGCGTGTCTGTTCCTCCCTCAATCTCACCTGCCTGATGTCATCTAATCCAACCTCTAGACCTCTGGTCACCTTGACCTCTCTCTCTCTCTCTCTCTCTACTGGTCTTCATCTCATCTCACATCACATATCTGTGTAAGCAAGATCTCTGAATATGCAGCATTGATGCGACCGGTCACATGATATAGTCCAGTCCTTTCTTCACCTTTGACCCACTTTGAATCAGGCTGAGGATGGAGGGCTCCCTCTTGTGACCTGTAACTGTGCATCTCTTCAACCTGTAAGGGATAGACCCATGGAGATCAGATAAACACAATCATTAACTTTCCCTATTGTTCAATTTATTATCTTGTATTTGAAATGTGAAGACGAAAAACTAAATATCTTATAAAGTAAAATTTTGAAAACGAATTGACTGACATCACCATACTATCTTTAGTTTTGACTCAGCACATAAGGACTAATATCCTTTTATATTTTCAAATGATATTAAACATTTTGGAATAAAGTAAATAGTGGGGTAGAAAGTGAGAGAACCCCCAGGCCAGCCATTTGTATCCCTTGATGACAGGTTACACTCTCTCAGCTTTTAAAAGGATTGCTAAATATTGACATAAGAAACATTTGAAGATTATGGTTAGTTTCCGTTTGCAAAGACTCCTCCAATGGGTGAAAGAGCAGTGTTATTACAGTGCAACATGATGACAGACATACTTGACTTAACATCTTGAAAAAACATTTTGAATATTGATATGCAATCCAGAACAAAACAAGATCTCACAAATTGCATGACACTTGAAAGAAAGAACTCCCTCCATCCTTCCCGGCAAAAAAATTGATGAAGTAGCTTATGGAATATGCTCCCTGATCTCACCTTATGAAAGTGACAAGCGCATTTTCCTTCTAAGAAATCTCTGTATCTTGCCATGGTCATGTTGAATGTATCTACAAACTGGCAGCCCATTTGAGATGCAGCGTGTTGAAGACCTTGATTATGAAGGTAGACCTTCCTCTGCTCTGCCTAGAGAAGAACAATATTTAAACTTGCGTTATTGGAACGTTAAAATTATGCAAAATTAATAGGCTATTTGTCAAAAGAGAAAGACATGTAAAGTGTGCAATCTAACAGGAATTACACATACTTCTTCTCAATAGTGATACATTCTCAAACAGCATGACACAAAATTATTCTGATGAAAAGAGTTACAGGGTTTGGATAACAAGATAATGACAATGATTTTAAACAGTAAATTAAAATGTAAAGATTTAATTAAGACTTGATACACCAGATAAGTTGTGAATGCATACTTACTATAGTGAGACAGTGTATACCGTCTACAGGTTGATGGAACCCAGCTCCGAGACCTTTCACTATCTTCTGGATACCAGTTAGTCCAGTCCTAATGATGGAAAGTAAAGGAAATCTCTTATTATCCTCTTATTTACATTCTCATCAGTCTCATGGCAATCTATTGATATTCATATCCTAATGGAGTTCTATCACGATACCTGCTCGCATTGTGATTATCATCAATTTTTTTATCTTTCTCTTCTTCTAAGGTGTTGTTTATTGTGATGTCATTGTGATTTTCCTTCTCTACGGTCTTCATTATTGTGTTTATTAAACCATTATAGCATAATGTTGATACTGTAGTAGGCATTAGTTTTATCATTTTTATTGTTATTTTTTGTATGAAGTGATCCTGTGTATTTGGATTTTCTATCACTAAACTGAAATGTTTTAAAAAATCTACTTTGTTGAGGAAATGTCTTACCTGTGTAATACATGTTGTACTACTGTGAGATGATGTATAGCCATCCAATGTACCCCTCCCATCACAAGAACAGTCTCAGAGTTGTTTGATAGCGGACCAGCTATCCCAAGGAGCTGCTCAAACGTTTGCTCAAATACAGGTCTCTCATTCGTAGGTAACCAGAATTGAGGGTAGTAAGAAAAACTGACTGATGTCTGTCTACCATTCAGGTTTGTGTATAGCTTGGTGTCATGTGTCTTATCCCATTCATAGAGGGAGCTGTTCATCCTTTCCATCAGGTAGTACATGATCCCACGGTTAGTAGAGTCACCAATGAATAATAACTGGACAAAAATAAAATAAACAAGAAGTTAGAAAATGGTTCATTGCTCCATAACTTTACAGGAGCTAGTACATATTAGTTTAAAGCTCATCTGTGCTGGTTTATAGGAGGGATTAGACCACACTACAAAGTCACTGGACAGGTGGTTATCTCATCAACTCAGCTCTCAATTAACATAAGAAAAAGAGGATCATGGGGGACCAATGGTCACCGATTAGGAATTGTTTTCTATATATAGAGGGAGCAAGTAGCTACAAGTAGTACAGTGTGGCTTTAAGACATATGATCAATATAACTGAGTGACCACTCAAGTTTAGAATTTAGCTGAAGCAATAGATACATTCTTGTAACATATGATAATGTCCTATGCAGCAAAGTAGATTTGTCTTTTTACTACTTGTACAAGAGACTAAAAGAGCCCCCTGCCCCCCCCCCCCCACAATGGAATTCTGGCCAAACCTTTCCAACTTAATATGCCAGGATATTGTGGTAGGAATGGCTTGTCAATATCAGAGTTGAAGTCTATGTGCAAATGAAAATTTTGTTAAAATAATTTAAAAGTGAGAAACTCACTACATGTAAAGCATATA